>JAQFVV010012447.1:0-213587 GCA_028023455.1 Epiperipatus broadwayi
CTATGAGTAGGCTAGCCAGATAAGGCCCCACGTTGGGTGCCAAATGTAACTGGACCCGCATACAACCGTTTTATTACGTCAGTTGTAACAATTTTCTGATGAGCATGCTGTAGGAAGGAACTATCAATTGACATTCCTAATGCAGATGTTAATGCCTCCTACAACAATATTTCCTGCTCATCAGAAGATGTAGTACCATAGAGACTGGGAACATCTAAATATTTATATGTTTGGTTTCTCAAAAAGCGCCATTAGAGTTCCGTCTCACTACAACCTGACTGGCCTAGGTCTAGTTATGTCAGACGTAGCTCAGAAAACATGAGATTCTCATGAACAAGTGCTATAACTGATGAGTGATGCAATAAAACAAAACAGAATTGGACAACTGGATAACCAATTTAATTTTTAGTAACAACAAAAAAAAAATTATTAAATAACAATTAATTTGCAATTTCTAACGAAATTCATTTCTATCCACATGATAACTCATCTTCATTTTTACTTATGAAAGAGCCAGAAGCAGTTCTCTTTTTTTTATCAATAGTTCATTTACAAGTTCATTTATGAGAAGACGTTTGGAAACAGTCTAATTCAACAATAGTTCATTTTTGAATTCCTTTATGAGAAGAAGCTTGGAAATATTCTAATCCAACAATAGTTCATTTTGAATTCATTTATGAGAAGAAGCTTGGAAATATTTTAATTCAACAATAGTTCATTTTGAATCCATTTATGAGAAGAAGCTTGGAAATATTCTAATTCAACAATAGCTCATTTTGAATTCATTTATGAGAAGAAGCCTGGAAATATTCTAATTCAACAATAGTTCATTTTGAATTCATTTATGAGAAGAAGCTTGGAAATATTCTAATTCAACAATAGTTCATTTTGAATTCATTTATGAGAAGAAGCTTGGAAATATTCTAATTCAACAATAGTTCATTTTGAATTCATTTATGAGAAGAAGCTTGGAAATATTCTAATTCAACAATAGTTCATTTTGAATTCATTTATGTGAAGAAGCTTGGGAGCAGTCAAGCATTTATGATTTATACAGCATTTCATTATTTTATGAATTATTATTGATTGGTAAACATTTAAACTCAGCAATTCTTGGTTTGTGGAGCATTTATCATTTGGTAATCGAAGCATTTATAATTTAGTTAAATATAAAAGTATATTCATACACATAAACTCTGTTTGGCTTGTGGAGCATTTATCATTTAGTAATTAAAGCATTTCTAATTTAGTCAAATATAAAAGTATATTCATACACATAAGCTCTGTTACATTACCCAGATAGAAGTAATATGCAATTAAAGCATTTCTAATCCATATAGTAAATATGTTCAAATTTTCTAATTCAACAATAGCTCATTTTGAATTCATTTATGAGAAGAAGCCTGGAAATATTCTAATTCAACAATAGTTCATTTTGAATTCATTTATGAGAAGAAGCTTGGGAGCAGTCAAGCATTTATGATTTATACAGCATTTCATTATTTTATGAATTATTATTAATTGGTAAACATTTAAACTCAGCAATTCTTGGTTTGTGGAGCATTTATCATTTGGTAATCGAAGCATTTATAATTTAGTTAAATATAAAAGTATATTCATACACATAAACTCTGTTTGGCTTGTGGACCATTTATCATTTAGTAATTAAAGCATTTCTAATTTAGTCAAATATAAAAGTATATTCATACACATAAGCTCTGTTACATTACCCAGATAGAAGTAATATGCAATTAAAGCATTTCTAATCCATATAGTAAATACGTTCAAATATTTTTATAAATAAATTTGCGTATAGCTATTTCATAACTTCATTTTATAACGTATGATAAACATGTTCTAATATTTTACAAAATAAATTCTACGTAATTATTTCATAACTTCACTTTATAATGTATGATAAAGATGTTTTAATATTTTATAAAACAAATTCTATGTAATTATTTCATAACTTCACTTTATAACGTATGATAAAGATGTCTTAATATTTTATTAAACAAAACGTATGCAACCGTTTCATAACTTCACTTCATAACATATGATAAAAATGTTTTAATATTTTATAAAAATAATTTTTATGTAGATATTTCATGCTGTCAATTTATAATTTATGGTAAAGATGTCTAAACATTCCTATAACATAATTACCTTCCAGTTTTGCAGTCTAGTTTACTCAAAAGAAGGCGGGTTATTTCATCTATGGAAAGTCATGGCACAGCGTGGAGAGAGTGAAGCCGCTAATTTACCCCATTGTCATTATAATTCCTCTAGCAAAACTTTCTTTTTCCATCTTCACGTTTTGTTAAAGCTATATTTTAATGTGTCAAAAGAATTAAGTAATACACTTTTTTTTTAAAAAAAATTTAATATGTTCTGCCTCTCTTTGTAAGACGAGAGAGAAAAAAAAGTTCTTTTCTTCCGACGACGTGCCTAATTTGAATACTGCCTCAGTTTAACCCAAGTATCCTTTTTCCTTTTTTTCTTTTTAATGATTGGATAATTAATTTCTTTTTTTTTTTTATTGAGACAGATAAAAAAAAAAAAAAAGATGACATAACATTTTATTCAATTCCATCAATCACAAAATTAAAAATATGACTTTTTTAAACAAATCGCAGCTTTATTGCATTCCCAATTAGACTGAATCACGCTAGACATTTTTGAATGGGGGGAGATCTTTTAAATATTTATATGAGGAACAGTATATCTGTTTCAATATATATAGTACCCTCACTTTCAGGAAATATGTAATACTAATAATTTAGTCTAGTTCATATAAATAATTATACTTATCTAAAAATGTATCTAATCAATAATAATTATATTCTCCAATATTGTATGTTATTAGACTAGCTCTAAGTAATAAATAATAATATGGTTCGGTTTCATAAATTAAATAAATAAATATCTAATAAAATCATGAGACTATGAAGTGAGTTCACAAGTGGCAAGATGAATACATCAATGGCATAAGAATACTATCCTCCCTCTTATTATCTTAAACACTAAATCTATAGCATTCCTACATATTCAATAACTACTTAATTAATTAAAATTATCCCAATAAAACAATCTTCATCTCTTTATCTAAATAATTTCACTCAAATAATCTCAGATTCTTTTAAAATAATTTTAGACAATTATGATGTCTGTAATTAAGCATGATAAGGGATTTAATATCATTCTCAAATATATCTGACTAATACTACTAATAATTAAATAATAATAATCTTCAATGTATACTTTAATCTCATCTCTTTTCTCATTATAATACTGATCATGTGTAATAATAAATAATAATATGATATAATCTTTTATTATTTACATGACATCTTAAATAAATATGTGGTGTAATCTTATAATCTGAGAATATGTGGCAACCAATAATAATATAATTCTGTGTAAATATCTTATAGTTACTATATGACCATAATAATAATATGACATATGAAGTTTCTTGAAGAAAATCATGTCAAGAAAATATTATAACTCTTAAATAATAATTTTATTTATGTTGTACAAATATTATATTTAAAATTCAAATTATCTGTGATTATGTAACTGTGATGTGGAGAAATTGAGTCAACACCAAGATTTATAAAACAAGTTTAACAAATTTTATTTATAACTTCAACAATAAACTTATGTACATTATTTACATTATTAATGAACTTTTCATTATCACACTTTCTATACTTTTAAAAAAATAAATTATAAAGAAAAATAAGATGTGGAACTTTTTTTTTAAAAAATAAAAAAAAAATCTCTTATCAAAATACTATTATAATGTATCTCTGTTACATGTCCATTACTTTTTTAATCTTAAGATACAAAATTAAAAAAAATTAACCAGTTTAATGTTCATCTATTAACTTGTACTTAATTATTTTAAAATAATTTAACATACCATGTAGTCATTCCCCAACTTAATAATGATATGAATAAATTTAATTAACAACATGGCGGATTAATTAGACTACTGATTGAATATTAATTTAATATCATATAAAATATATGTGTTGGTGTATATCGTTGCTACAGAATAATATTTATAAAACCTATAATTATCTGTATCATTTTAACACGATCAGGTTTTATCATATTACTTATCAAAAAATATGCGTCATAAGTAAGTTTTAAAATACTTAACAATTAATCAATATTTTTTACAAACCCACTTTAACTATCACTTATACATTTTTCTAAAAATAATTAATTTAGAATATAAAAATATTTTATGATTCTCCTCTTTATCAATTATACTCTGATAATCATTTGCATTGGTCTCTATCCTCACTCCAAGCAAGATGACCTATCTTATTATTTTCAATAACAATTCCACACCTCCAAAATTATTCATTATTTCCTGTTTTAAATACAATCCTATACGATGTAATACTAGAAATTTTGATAGCGAACAGATGCATAGATATATGGAATAACTAAAGTTTTAATTCAATAATCCCCTACTAAATAGTCATCATGGTAACAGTGTATAAGAAAATGAGGTCTGACTTCTATCTAATAATGTCCACCACAAAATATAATGCCCAAGCTATTTATTCAGCTTTATGGAATATTTAACTTTAACACAAAGAAACACTACCATGGAAAATATACAAGCTATAGGGCTAAGTTATCTATACTTACATAATCATCACCACCAATTACACTTATTTCCATATAAATAAATCCTACATAACTTTACCTTGGTTTTATTTAACTTACTCCCAAGCCACTACCTTTATAACTTCTTTAGAGGCTTATCACTCTACATCGCTAAAATTCTTACTACTTTTCCACAACAATAAATAAATTTGCATAGAAATAACAACCTAACTACTCAATAAGAAAGATTACTTCTTTTCTTTTAGAACTCTTGAATTAAAATATAAATAATTACTATAGTTCTAATGCTTCAATACTTTAATCATTTTAAAATAAGTATTAAGTTCAGTTATGATAGAATTATACAATTATATTCCCATTACATTAAAATATATTTATCATATAAGATAAAAGTTTGCATATTTTTTAAAAATAAATAAACTCCTATAAGTTATGTGTATGCATCGTGGTTTATATATGTTCTCATACATCCACACAAAAAATGACAATATTTTGACCATCTAAAAAAAAAAAACATTATAAAATCATTAATATTTTCACAATTATTACCATAAGTGATATCTCCACTGGTTAATCACTTAATTGATGTTTCTAGTTCACGAACTAAATAATAAAACTTGCATAGTATATCATTCATTCAATACTATTACACTTAAAATATTATGTTTTCTTTTAAAATTATTAAATATTTTTAATAAAAAAAATCTAAGCATTATGTTAATAAATAGATTAATATTTTATGTTCCTTTCCTATCTCTAACCTATGAATAAGCATTAACACTAAATTTAGTAAAAAGTAATAATTCAAAAATCATATTTACGAAAACAAAAACTTTGTCCATAAGTGCATTGAAGAAAAAAATGTTTTTTTTTTTTCCACTCGGGTATTTCACTTCCCAGCGCTGTTGATGAAAAACTTCTACTGACACCAAAATCATGCATGCTCTGTTGGTTCCATTTTTAAAACAAAATGAATGACAATTTAAAAAAAAATAATAAGGTAAGTCGACTTTTTAAAATATCCAGATTGCTTCATAAATAACCATGAATCTGCTCCTAAAAGTTTATACAATAATAGTTCATGGTTCCCATTAATTAAAGATAATTATTGAAAATACTTTTCGATATCATATAATAAAATAATTTCAAAGTTCTGCTAATTTCATTCAAATCCCATGACAGTTTATAATATTTTTGATACGGTAACACCAACTCAGTGTTCCTCAATACTTATTATGCATTTAAAACATTTCCATAAACAATTCTTGAAATCTTTTGTATGACCAGCATACACAACTTAATGATAAGTTATTTTTACTACCTATTTGAAGATTTCTTTTCCATAAAATATGAAATGTTTTGATAACAGACTTGGTTTCTACATCTTTAAAATTATTACCATATTTTTTAAAATATACTATTAAATATTTCTTCATAAAGAAACAGTCCTGCATTTTCCAAAATAATTATTTTATCAGGTTAAAAGTTTTTTTAGAACTTTACCATTTATTTTCCTAATCTCAGTTCTAAATAAGTCTTCCAAATAAAAGCATTTTTTATATTCTTTTACTTTTGATTTCTGGTGAACTTTTTTAAACATTCCACGTGATGTCTGATTTGCTAATCTCCATCGCAAATTAAGATTATTAATTACTACAGGCAAAATTATGTGCCCTATGGAAAAATAATAATTTTGATATTTTTCACATAAATTAAAATTTAATAATGATCAATTCATGTTTAATGTGACATTAGAATTAGGCTTAATAAATTGGTTGATAAGGAATTACTTAACTTTTAGCATGGCATTTCTGTATTATACGATCTTATAATAAATTGCTGTACCTTATTGGAATTAGAAATAAATATAATTGACTATTACTGGTACTCCTAGTCTTTATACTGTAAATTACCAGAAATTAAGTTGTTTAATATAACATACTTCATTAATAGAAGTAGTAGTAGTAGTAAAACAGTAGTAGTAGTACCTTGAAAATAATTGTGCACTGATTTTTATACCTGAAGAAATTACTCCCTTGATTGGTTAACTAAACAATGCTCTGCTAGCTTATTTACATACTTAGCCAAGAACGCAGAAGTAAAATTAAAAATAAACAATGATTTACCTAATATTTATTATTTACTATATTATTTAATTCCTATTTAATTTTCATATTTTTTTACATCAACCAAACACTTCAAAATAACTTTTAAAATCATATCGTAATATTTATTATTATCTTTAGCTTTTTTAAATCATAGTTATTTTTCAAAACAAATCAAAAATCTAATTTTACTTATTACATTTGTTTTTTTTTTTTTAAATAAATAAATAAAAAAAACACGACTTAATATTTTATACTAACTAGTTTTATTTTATCTCGTGGTATTCCATTATAATATTTTAGATTTTATAATAGAATTTTAAAACAGTTTTGCAACTTTACTAAAAAAAACTCGCAAGCATGTGTGTACCAATATCTATTTGTCACATGACTTACAACCCAGATGAAACGCTTATAATTTAGCTGAAAATAAATTAAATAATTCAATTTTTTTTAAAAAAAAATTTTTAAATAAAATAATATAATATAACAACTTTTAAAATAATAGTTTGATATTATAAAATCAAATATTTATCTTTTACAACAATACTATTAATAAATAAATATTTTACATTCAATTATTAAATATTAATTTTTATTACTCAAATATATTATTTACTTAACTTTAAGTTATTACTTTTAAAATTTACTTTAAACATTTATTTGTAAGACTTGTTAATGCAGTATTTATTATGGCCAGTTTTCCCAACCATACAATATTATAATTTCTCTTTAGTTGACTGTTTTTTTTTTTTAAATATTAACACAATATTATACCGTAAATATTCTTATTTGCTTTAACTAGACTCTTTAAAAGATTGTCAAGACATTATATACATCATACCCCTAAAATAACTTTTAAATTTAAATTTTTTTAGTAAATTGATATAAACAATTCATCCTGACCTAAACAAAAGGGTACAATATATATATCATCCACCATTATCAATCCTCTGCAGGATGATGGTCTCTTCAAGTTTCTTCTCTGATCTTTAGCTTCTCTTCTCCACATCACTCCTGCATATTTTTTTATTTCATCCATCCATTTCATATGTGGTCTCTTTCTGGGTCTTTACAATATCTTGGAATCCAGTTTAAGATTTCAATTGTCCATCTATTATCATCTCTCCTAGCAATATGTCCAGCCCAACTCCACTCAGTTTTTTAATTTTTTCAATGAAGTCAATAATACCTGTTTGTTCTCTTACCCATATTATGCATTTTCGATATCTTTTTGTTACTCCCAACATGCATCTCTCCATACTTCTTTGAGTGGTCTGAAGTCTCTATATTGCTCTTCTATTAAGTGTCCAAGTCTCAGATCCATAAGTAAGAACTGGTAAAACACATTTATTAAAAACCTTCCTTTTCAAACACATAGGCATATTTTCTTTTAGTAACAAGTTATTTCTACCAAAAGCACTCCAACCAAGTTTAATTCTATGATTAATTTTATCCATTATGTTTCTATCTGTATTAATAATCTGACCAAGGTATTTGTAACTGTTAACTTCTTCTAACTCATCATAATCAATCTTTATTTTCATAGTATGAGAAAATCCATTAAACATTACTTTAGTCATTTTAACATTTATCTTTAGTCCTACTTTCTTACTTTCATCTGATAATTCCTACATTTCCTGCAGCTCTAAAGCATTATTTGCAAAAACAACTATATCGTCTGCAAAATCTAAATGATTTAAATAATCTCCATTTACTTTCACTCCTTTAGCTTTCCATTTTAATCCACAAAATATTTCTTGCAGCACTGCAGTAAAAAGTTTTGGAGATATGGAGTCACCCTGTCTTACACCCTTCTCAATGTTGACTTTCCCAGTATCATTAGTAATCTAATTGTTGCTATTGCATTTTTATAAATTTTCTTTAAAATATGACAATATCCTGGATCTATATCTTGATGATCTAATGCTTTAATTGCTGAAGAAATGTTTATAGAATCAAATGCCTTTTCATAATATACAAATCCAAAACATAATGGCAACTCATATTCATTTGTCCTTTCTATAACTTCTCTCAATACCTGGATATGATCTATTGTACTAAAACCACTTTTAAATCCAGCTTGTTCTATTGGTTGCTGGAAATCCAATGTTTTCTGTAGATGAGTTGTAATAATCTTGGTAAAAAATTTGTATAAAATTGATAAAAGGCTGATAGGTCTGTAATTTCTAATATCTTCTTTGTCACCTTTTTAAAATATTAATATTAAGACTGCATTCTTTCAATCATATGGTACATCTTTATCATTTAGATATTTGGTATATAACTTTGCTAAAACTTTTTCTACTTCTTCACCTGCTTCTTTTAATATATCAATTATAATTCCATCACTACCTGGAGCCTTTCCTTTTTTCATACATTTAATTGCATGTCTCACTTCTTCATTTAAAATTCTGGGCAATTTGGAAGATTTACTAGATATAGGAGATACTTGTTCTTTATTACTATATAATTCTTTTAAAAGTCTTCTACGCATTTCATGATATCATCTCTTTTTTTAGTTAATAATTCCATTTTTTTTTCTTATTGCAGATATAAAGTTCCTACTAATACCAAAATGTTGTTTTACACTCTTGAGACTTTAATTCTCTTCTACAGCTTTTCTTGCTAGTTCACAGTTATACTTTCTTATATCTTATATCATTTTCAACTCTTTTTCGCACCATTTTACAAAATTTGAGATATTCAATTCTTTTTAATGCATCATTTTTGTATATCTTCATATTCCTTCTTTTCTTCATAAATTCTCTAGTCTCAGCAGAAATTTTATTGGTCAATTGCTGCTTTTTTCTTACCAACTATCTTTGTTGCAGTTTTTAAAACTGTATCAGTTATTTTCATATTAATTTCATTCAAATCTGAATCATGTTCAAAATCTACTAATACTTGAAACTGATTTGTAAGTTCTAATTTAAATTCATTAGAAATGTTTCTAAAGATTAGAAATATCAACTGTAAATATTGTTTTTCTTAATATTTTTTGTCTCTTTAGTTTTGCATTAAAATATATCTTACATCTTATTAATCAATGATCACTTCCTGTGTTAAATTTAGTAAGAACATTACAATCTTGAAATATATATTTTCTGTTAGTCAAAATATAATCCAATTCTGCTGTACATTCATTTGGATGCTTCCATGTCCATTTCATTTTAACATTTTTCTCAAAAAAAGAATTTATAATATAAAGTTTTTCTTATTCTGCAAACTCCACAAGTCTATGTCCTCTCTCATTTCTATTATCATAACCAAAATTACTTACAACACTTTCATCTTTCATTTGTTTACCAATTCTAGCATTAAAGTCTCCCATAACCATTTTAAAATGTTTACTCCGATCAAAAGCCTTTTGTATATCCATATAAAAATCTTCTATTATGCCATCACTATGAGAACTTGTTGGGGCATAAACCTGAATTATCTGCATTTGGTATCTGCTATTAAGTTGTATAACTAATCTTGCCATTCTGTCCGATACACCATCAATCTCCATGATGTTCTTCCATTTTTTATTTATAATGAATCCTACTCCACTTGTATTTCCAATATTTGTATCTTTATAATAGAGTACATGTCCACTTTTTAAATCAACTGTCTTTTCACCTTTTCTTCTAACTTCACAATGTCCAATAATGTTCTATTTAATATAAGACAGTGCTTCTTCTAATTTTTGCAATCTTCTTTCTCTTGAAAGTGATCTGCAGTTGTAAGTACCTAATTAAAAAGTCATCATCAAATGGCAGCCTGGGTCCACAATCAGGGGATTCTTAGCACCCTCCGCCTTCGGCCACCAACCGCTGCCTTGGTTGGTGACTTTACAGTCTCCTGGATATAAGGGCCATGATTTATTTTTGTCTGTCATAATTGTATATATTTTGGAAAAATATTTATCATTTACACAAACATTTATTCTGCCTTATTAGGCAACTGAGAAGAAAGACCACGATGTTTCTTGATCTTAAACTCAGAAGTAAAAAGCCAATAAACTCACCACGCTGGCTAATGTGTGTTGGTGAGCGGCCTATCCATGTTCATATACTATATGAATAATCACATAGTAATAACAACTGCAACGACAAGAACGTATGGAGTGGACATTAGGAATTTGCCCTGCTCAATTCCTTTAAGGCCTCCAAGAGGAATCAAAGGGTCTCCTTTCAGTTAATGGCAAACTCCTTTCTGCAGCCTATATATATATATATGACATGATTTGAAAATTATAATTATTACTAAGTTGATTACTTTTAATAATGAGCTTTTAGGGTTGCTATCACAATATATATAAGATGAATTAATTATTCAAATTCTATTAATTTATATAAATGAACTGGTCTTTAGATGTAGTATTAGATAATTTTTTGCTATGAGAAAATAACGATTTCTTATTGCAATTCTAAGCTATTAAACAGAGGGTTATCTTGAAAAACATTAGCAAGAGGAATGAATAGTCAATTAGCTAAGATATTTATAGCATATTATTTTAAATTGACTGAGATTTCAATTTACTAAGTAAAACTATTGTTATTCATTTTAAAACTCTGCAAATCTACGATCAAATGATAAATATGTGAAGATGAATTAATTACATTGTTTATTTATATCACAGGTGAATTGACACTTCAAGTGTTGTTAATTACCTATTGTTATATATTTATTATTGATTTGCAGTTTTAAAATGTACAGAAATAACTACTCTATAAACAGAAATTTCTGCTGATGTAAATTAATTTATCATCAATGAATGTCTCAACTGACTGAAGTTTTTAAAATAATCCCGTTTAATAACTTAAAGCTACAATAAAAAAATAGTTGTTCATTTATTTCCAAGAAAAATTAAAATACCAAGAGGAAACCTCAGTATCAATGTTTGATAAATAAAATTGTTACATCAATACATCGTTTTATATAAAGAGAGTTATTCAAAATATTACAACCAGAAAGCAATTTTAAATTAGCAGTAAATGTTAATATAAATTGAATTTGAAATGATTGATATTAATTTTATAGAATACAGATGTTTTGTTGATTTTTAATTTTTTTTTATTAATAATCGTATGTCATATATGTAATGATAAATAATACTTTTATACTCGATACATATTAAGTCATGTGATAACTACTAAATTTATTTAATTCATAGTTAAACTGCCCTCTAGAGGTTATTTTTAATAATTTATAGAATAATAAAACTACATAAAAAGATTTGAAATACAGTAGAAAATGGCCATTTTTTACTGTAAAAAGTTATTGAATGTCGCAGCTAGAAAGTGATTATCTCATGACTTTATACTTATTCAGTATTAAATTATTATTTATCATTAGTCTAAAAATAAAGTGTTATATATATATGACAACTCTAAGTATCTAAAAAATTATACTAAGATCATCTTTTCTGACCATAAAGAAATCTTCTTTAGGATTTTTTTGTTGCAACCCAATTTTTATGCATTGTCTTTTTCATGTAAAGAAAAGCACATATAATACTAAATCCATATGAATTATATTTTTGATATCATGTACTATCTATTACATATTTTGATAATGATATCATTTTTCAAAACATTTTCTGTTTTTTGAAATCATTTTGAATATTAATCAAAATTATTCAGTTTATTTTCAATATTTGGCATTAGAAGTATCTTGAATAATCAATCAAGGAACACGAGGTGAAATGGCCATCTGAGTCTCCAGAATAATTTCTAGTTATTAGTTTTCATTATTGAGGGAAATCACACACATATTGTTTGTAGATATTTTAAAGTTATCAGCATTGTATTTTTTTACTACTCAATCTACTCTATAATTTATTTCTTAAGAAAAATCAACGCATCTACAGACTTATTAATATATCTAACTTGCAGTATAATATAAAAGCAAGCTCTATATATTCTATTACAACGCTGTCACATAATATCAGCTTGAGAAATCAGTAAATGGTATCTGTTTTTTGTTTAATTTTAGCAGTGTTTTAGCAATTGTTGTGATATTAATATTTTTCATGTCTAAAAGCAAAAGTTGATATATATTGTTCTCTTTTCATGAACATTCATCTCATTTTTTTCTGTGGTTGAACACTTTTAGATAGAGCAAACTCTTTCTCACATCATATACATTCATTAAGGCATTTTTATTATTACTAATAGGTAACAGTTTTGGTCACAATGTTATTAGTAGGGCATTTTTATATAATATAAAAAAGGATTTGATAATTCAGGAACAGAGAGAGGTTTGTCTTACATTAAAAATATTACTAATAAAATTGAAAATGTTTTTAAATAAAATAATATCCACATTATGTATACTATGTAAAATAAATATTAGTGAAGTATGTTTATGTTTCAAGGATAAAATGTGAATCATTTATGAAATCTCATGCCAGATTTTTTTCCTTTCATACATTGGATATGTTACAAAAGAACATTTTTTTTCATATTAAGAGGAATAATTAATCAGCTAAATGCTCAAGATTAAGTTAATCAAAATTCCTTAGCTTATTTTCAATATAGAAATGATACTATAATACAGATAAAAATATAGCTCATTTACAAAAGAATCAATTTCTTAAATTATACAAAGATTATGGATATGACCCTAAAACTATTAAAAATATAGTTTTTAATTCTAAGAAATGTATGATAAATGATAAAACATCTATGCAAAATGATTATAATGATGATAGTAATGATAATTCAAAAAAGAAATGGATCAAACCTTCATATTATCCTCAAGTTTATAATACATTAACAAAAAAACAAAAATGATACTGATAAGCATATAAATATTGGATGGTCAAATAATAAAAATCTGGATAAACTAATAATAAATTAAAAGATGATATAAATTACAATGCAATTAGTAGATGAGATGATAAATCTGCTTTATACATTCATTACTTAACATATAGACATAAAATAGATGCTACAAAAAATATTAAATTACATTAAAGATTAAAAAAAAGATGGTAATCATCTGAAATCTGGGTACGGCCACTTGATGGCATTGTTTATGTGCCAAAACACATAAAAATGCCATTTCTGCAGCCAAGCCTTACAGTTAATACAACATTTATATTGTATTACCCAAGCAAGCCACTTTACATGACATTGTACAAAAATATTATAGCCTGTTTTGTGCTTCAAAACTATTTATGCGTATTTGTTCTATTTATAGCTGATTACCGTATCACTTGAGGGTGTTTTAATTGCAAGTCGGTACAACTTTTTAAATCTCCATAATAGAGTAATGTCATTTATATTTAAATAATGTTGTTAATTACTAATAATTATCATATGGTTCCCACCCTTTCCTAAAAATGTTAATATGTAAAAAATTTGTAAAAGTTATGTTCGAACATGCTTCAACAAAACTCACATGCTAAGTCACATTTCAGCATGGAAAATATACGAGACCAATAAAATGTCTGCGAAGAACATGCAATTTTTAAACTTTTCAGAATTACCGAGTACAGAAAGTGAGACTGTGTTTTTTTTTAGGCACATAATGTCCCCCCCAAATACCAGACTGTTTTTATTACAGCAATAAAATAATAAATAAAAATAAGTTCAAAAAGTCCAAAGTTTGTGTAATTTTATTTCATTAGAAATTGACAAATATTTGGATTATCTTTTTTCATCGGGGTTAAAATAAATAACTATTTTTGGTTTACTTTTTGTTAATAATAACAAAGTATGAACCCCCCCTCCAAGCAGTTTATTGTAGAAGACAAAAAAAAATGTAATTCAAACAAAATATAAATAAAAGTAAAAAGTGAGGAAAAGTTGTTGAAAAAAAAATATTGATTTTTTGCTACAATTATTTATCAGATAGTGGGGGTTTCAAAACAATTGTTTACCCTTTAAAACACAAAAGTTACTTTGATTTAATAAGAAGAAAAACCATTTGGTCAACCAAAAAAAAAAAAAAAAAAGGTAGAAAAAATTCAAAACAATTCCCAAATAATTGTATTATATTTTTTCAGCAGAGTTAAAACAAGTGGGGTTAAAATAAATTACTATTTTTGTTTACTTTTTGTTAATAATAACAAAATATGAAAAACCCCAAAAAAGCTGTTTATTGTAGAAGCCAAAAAAAAATGGCTAATTCAAATGAAATATAAATAAAAGTAAAAAGTGAAAAAAAGTTGTTTTAAAAAAAAAATATTAACTTCTTGTTACAATTATTTATCTGAGGGTGGGGGTTTCAAAACAATTTTTTAACCCCAAAAACACAAAAGTTACTTTGGATTTAATAATAATAAGAAAAACCAATTTAGTCAACCAAAAAAAAAAAAAAGATACAACAAAGTTGAAACAAGTCCCAAATGATTGTATTATATTTTTTCCGCAGGGTTAAAACAAGTTTTTTAGTCGTGAAACAGTCAAGAGTTTTAAAATCAGAAAAATAAACACAAAGTTAAATTACCAAAATTTGTTGAATAAAGATAAATGTCAGATTAAAAAAAAAAAAAAAATGAATATAAAAAAGAAATCATGTTATAAATGAAATAAAAATTTGTTTAATCAAAAAAAAAAGTCATGTTATATAAAAAAAAGTTGCAGCCTGGTAATGTCACATTTGATTGATTTTGTATAGCATCAATGCCATCAAGCGGCCATGCCCCGATTTTAGATGATCACAAAAAAAAACAAATATATGAAACATATTACATTAAACATAACTTAAATAATTGTACGAATATTTATAAAACTTCAATAAATTTAGTTATCAACTGGCTAATTAAAATTGATTGGAAAATTATATAAGATAATATAATGAGCATGCTATATGTTAGACTTCAGGTAAATACAAAGTTGTATAATGTATAAATTATTTATTTGGTATATTATTATATTATATAGTCAAAAGTTATATTGAATTTCTATATGGCTTTATTCTATTTTACTAATACTGTGTCATTGCTATTATTTTACTTCCATTATTGAACATTAGGTGGTGTTCTATCTGCAATAATTGGTTAATGTTAAAACAGGTGATTACCATTTGAAAAGGGCATGAAACCATGGGCTGCAAAAGGCTTTTTTATGTATAATTATTATTAATCTAATTATATAACTGTTGTATATGATTTTTATTATTTATCATAAATTAACAAAATATGATATAAAATTCAATTTAAAAAAACACTTGCTAGTAATAATTTTTAATATGATCAGAGATTATTTAAGAGAGGCTATGGATATTTTTGAAAAATCTGATACCATGAATGAAAAATAGTCTAATAAAACAAGTACAGTCTGAAAAAATTACTGAAGAAAGAAATATTTTAAATCGGTCATTCAATGACTTAGAAAACACAGAAAAAGAAGAGATTAAAGAATTTAAGTAACAAACATTTTTTTTTAAATGCTCTGGAAAAGTGTATTAGGATTACATTCAAATGTCAACTATATTTTAATTTTTTTAAGTTTTAAAATAAAGTTTTCTGTCTAATTAAAGCAATGTAGCAAAAATTATTTGTTTCAAGCATTTTGGTAAATCTAATTGTGATTGATTTTCACTATATACATCGTTTCTTTCACAAATAATTATAAACATGCATCTTTTATCTAAGAAATATTCAAAAAAATAATATATAGGTAGATAAATAAAAAAGGCAAATGGTAAAATAGCTTGCTAAAAGTCTTTCATAATTGAACAGTGAAAGAGAATCTCATCCAGCTAATTAAAATCAAAGAAACATCCATTTACCAAACAATATTGAATGGTTAAGTGTAGCTTAAAGTATATGAGATGGAAATGGGGAGTGAACTATTCTCCATGTGGTTATGAATAAACAACTCTATGTTAGAAAATGATGAACAAAGAAAATGGACTCTCCTATTCTTTAAGCTTGTAATATCAATAAGCTCTCATTCACTAATACTGTTGGAAATTTAGAGTAAAAATGTAATAATATTAGCTAGAAATAAATATGGCATTAATAACTCTGAATTTATAGTCACTTAAATACAGAATGGAGATGAATCGCACTTTTAACAGATCTTGTGTTAATAATCAAGTAAAAGTTAATAATCAAATAGAAATTACTTTTTTTTTACAATTATTAACTTCTATATGATTATTAATAGTATGTTTATTAAGACTTCATCTTATATATAATTGATTGTAATGTTTCAAAATTACTAATATCATATTTATATCTGGCTTATATACTATATTCACTCTGAGTTTTCAACAATATTAATGAATGAAAACTCATTAGCACCCATGCTTAAAGATAAGCACATTCCATTTTCTTATTGTTTGTTAATATAAAAGTGTTTTTTTCATAATTAATGGAATAGATTGTTCTTCATCTCAATTTCATATCATCATCATCATTTTCAACCATTATCGATCCACTGTATGACGAAGATCTCCCCAAGCTCAATCCATCTTCTTCAATCTCTAGCCTCTCATCTCCAGATCATATACACACCCATATATATTTATATGGAAATATTCAATATTGTGGAATTATTGTTTAATTAGAAAGCACTTGGCTTAAAAAAGTAATTAATGAAAACCAACTGCCCTAGGCCAGGTGTTAACGTAAAACTGACAGGCTTGATTGCATTCAAAGGAAAGACCTTCCTCTGAATGTAATCAAGCCTGTCACTTTTATTTTAACACTTGTCAGGGGTCAATTGGATTACATTTACTGTTTTAAATTAAATGCTTTCTAATTAAACAATTATAAATGGATAACTCCACACATTAATATTTCCATCAATATATATATATATGAATTATAAAGAATAAAATTATGAATCATAGCATAGCTGTGAGAAAGTTAAGTCTTCAAAATGATTCAATATGCCTGTTTTTGTTTTAACTTTACAGCAATATTGTAAAAAAGTTTAAAATGTTGACATTACTTCATATTTAACTCTGTAGATGGTGTTGTATTGTCTACAAAGTACATATACAGATTGATCCAAAAGGTATGCTATATTGATTGGATACAGTATTGATGGAAGACATTTTGGTCACACAGAACTCAATCAGTATTGTAATAAGTCTTTTGGCTCACCCAATATTTTCAAGAAAAACATTCTTTGAATTGAAAAGAAGTTAAAAAAGTTAAATATATGTGACTGAAAAATAGATTACTGGATAGATAATTAAGTTAGCAAATAAATTTACCAAATCCCTGAATCTTCTTGCATTGCTTATAACCAAAAGTCTATAAACATCACATGATCATCATTTCTTATGCTTAACTCTTAACTGTTATTCAAACAGGCAAAATTCTCTATATGTATTGCCATTCAGTACAAACCAGAGTATAATCAATGGATGCCAGAAGGCTTGTGCATAAAATCCCCATCTAGTGTTTACTCATTCAATATCCCTAGACTAGTTTCTGGCTTGTTGCCTTCATCAGACAATGTTATTATATGTTTCTGTAGAAAATAATGTAATGTAATTTAGTTTTTTTTACAGAAGACTACTAGTCAAAAATGTAACCGAATTTAATAAAACACCATGAAGAATATATAGAAGGATCAAAATTCATAGAGAGATTTGATGAATAAATATAGTTATTGGTGATATAAATTAAAAAAAAAAATCCCATTGCATTAATAACAAATAAATATATCATTGATTTATTATGAAATGTTGCAGCTTAATATATCACATATTTTGTTTAGCAAAAATTCATATAAATGGTCTTTTAGTTACAGTCATTTTCTCAGCAATATTTCTTTTAATTATTTATGAAAAAAAATCTTTAATTTCAAAATAACATAAAGACCTTATTAGTTTATCACGTGACACACAAAATATTAAGATACTAATATGAACTGTGTTAAATATAATAAATTTATTGCAAATTAAGCCAGGGTATAACTGCAGTATAAATACACATTATTTTTACAAATATGATCAGAAGTAACAACTTTAATTGAAGATTTAAATCTATCATGTAGACAAGTTTATATAGAAAATATAAAAGCATGCCATATGAGCATTGTTAATTGCTTTCTAAATATCCAAATCCTATTCAAACACTTGTAATGAGTAGTATATAATCAAGCTAACTTTGCCAATTGCATGATATTATTTTTCTGCATATCCCATTTTACATATAAAAAACATCAACTGATTATTTATGAAATATAAAATGGTGATGAATATTATCTAAGTTAAACCAATTGTGTGCTATTTATCATCTGTATTACTTTATTAAATAGATTTGCCACTAATGATTATTATGTATTATAGCTTGATCTCAGTACTATATTTTTTTGGATAAGTCAAATTGCCTTTCAGCAGGGATCTTAATATACATGTATACTATAATTATTTAAATTAGATTGTACTTACTCCACCATTATTTATTCAAACATGTAGCTCAAGACATCAGATTACAATAACTATAGTGCGTGTGTAAAGGAGACTAAAATATAATTTCAAAAAAATCATGCATTGATCTCTATTACTTAAATATTTTTAGTCATTAATAAACAAGTCTTTATAATAGAAATAAATAAGTTTTTATAACAGAAATAAAATTTAAATCTTTTTCCAATTTTTGGTTAGTAGTGTTGGAGTTGGACACAGCAGATGGATGAATTCCTTTGAGGCTGATCTTATAATCTTTCATTGCCATAGTTTACAATGCAAAATTTGGATGCGGTATTACATCTTATATCTTAATTAAATAATGAGTTAATAAAGTGTGCTTAATTGCTCTTGTATTAATTGCATAATTGGTTGTATAAAATTTAAGACCTATAAAAAAGTTGTTAAAAATATTTCCACATAGAATGCAAAAAAAAAATTGAATTTACTTGATAAATAGGCAATTATAATTAAAAAAACAAAGATTGTTACATTCAATTAAATGTAAGAACAAGCATTTGAATAGATAACCAAGGTAAGTTAATTGGAATGTTTTTAAAAAAATAAAAGATATAAAAAAATTAGAATGTGTGTAGATGAAATAGGAAATTAAAAAAAAAGTATTTAATAATGGAAAGATATGTAAAAAAGGATAAATTAAATTATATATATATATAATAATTATTTTAGTATTAGAAAACAATATAAATTGATTTGAGTGAATTGTTATTATGGCTTGCTGTAAAGATATTTTAAATTATAAATATAGATTTGTATATATTTATAGGAATACACGTTAAAATAGAGAATGACTAGAAAATGACCCAATAGAAAATCTTTGAAACATAAGTAAAGAATTAAATGACATATTATATGTATGAATATGAAAAAGAAATGATTTATAAGATAAAAGAAAATTTATAATAAAAAATTATGTTAATAATTTATTTTTTTGGAATTATGGCCATTTTAGAAAGAAAAAAATAGAGATATTTATCAAAGTATTGGTTTATTAAATTAAAATTAAAGTATATATTAGTTAAAACATTAATAATTTCATATTTAAGAATTATCATTAGTTATTAATGTAAAAAATGTTATAATGATATTATCTACATATATGTCTGCTATGAAAATATTGCTGGAAATTTAATACAATAGTTTACTGATGAGCAAATATTTTAGTTCTATTTCCAATAATTTTTTAATTACATTTTAAGTATTCAGGCATTTGAACATTGGGATGGAACTTATGTACCTAAATAACCATAAAAATTATTCCAGAAATGGAATATTCCAAAGCCAAAAGGAAAGCAAATAGGTAAGCATAGATAGAATATTCTTAAATGTCATTCTGCAGTGTTATGGGTTTTACAACAAACTTATGTGATAGATAGCTGGATATATTACATTTAACATAAAGTTATGATTAATAAGAGCATTTAACTATCATTTATTAATGCATTATTTAATTAAGATATAAAATATTATATAACTTTAATTCAGAATTGTAAACTACGATAATACAAACCTCACAGGGCTGCTTTCAGAAAACCTAATTTATGAGATGGGCTAAGCCCTAACATTATTAACCTATAATGGGCAGATTTCACTTGTTTTATTTTAAAGTGTAAAAGTTGAAGGATCTTTATATGATACTCTTTATGATTAATAAGCACATACATAACTATATTCTGAATAAGTAGAAATTATAATCAATTTTAACTATTTACAAACTTTGCCATTAATATATATATATATCCCTGTAAAGAAGATATTATTTATACTTTATGAAATTTAAAATTATTAATGTGCTGCCTTTTACTTAATTAATAAGCATATACACAAATGTACTTTAATCATATAGGAACTTAATTATTTTTTTATGTTTATCCTCATCAATTGCATTAAATATGCACCTAACATAGCTATCATATAAGTAATATATTGCAAAAATACATCTTATAATATTATAAATGGAGAATTTAAGTGCCTCTATTAGATCATTGTTTAATTCAAATATAAGATATTATATAATAGACTAATTCTGAATTGTAAACCAATGAAAATACAAGACACACAATATTTTTAAAACTGCTATCACAAATAACATTTTTATTTCAAAGATTTAGATTTATCAAATGGGAAAATTTAAGTAGATAATATAAAAGTATGTTCTGGTAACACATTAATCACACTTTTTAAACGACATTTAAACCATGTTTTAAATTGTATATTTAATTTTTGTTTTAGGATAATAAGCTATTTTCTGTGTCATATTCTCTTCTGTTGATTCAAAGTCAAATAGTCATAATGACATATTGGAAGCACCAGTTACAAATTTAAGAGAAAATATTTTAAATTTCTCTTAAAGATGATATCCACCCAGTATTTCAACAATTCATAATTTAATTTTTTATTTTTGAACAAAATTATAATAGCAATTTTAGTACATTTAACAAATCTAAATTTGTGGTATTATTTGATAAAATAAAAAAAATTTAAAAACTTGTTTAATTTTCACATATATTCTATTTCTAGTAATTTTATATAATTGATAATTATATTTAAAAATACAAATGTGACAATGATTTGTAAAAGTTTTGTCATAAAAAGTTGAAAAATATTAAGCCTGTATGTATACAAATATTTTAGATAGAGACATTTGTTTTTGTTATGGGATATACATGTGTTATTTAAACCAATGAATACTAGATAACAGTTCATATGATTTTTGGATAATTAGCATTTTCCTGGTCAGAGGCACTAATTTTTATTCATCTAAGTACCATATTCTCATGCTATTGAGATCAGTTATCCAAAAATTTTGAATGCTTATAAAGTTTTAATCCCAAGATAAACTGATATGGCTTATACAGATTTATAGGTTTTGCCATTAGATTGGCATTCTATAGTTTAGCACAGTCATAGAGTGGTGCACTGAGAGTTATAATAATGGGAAGATTTTAAGCTGAATAAAATACTCAAACTGAAAGCAACTGTTAAAACACTCAATAAAATGCTCAAATGTTACATGATCTTCTGAACAACAAATAAGATATTCAAATATCACATGATCTTCTGAACAACAAATAAGACGCTCAAATATCACACGTTTCTCTGAATAACAATTGGTTATTTTATTTATTAAATCAGCAACTATACATTTTAATATATTTCATTATAAGCTAAGGATATTTCTGATCTTTTGGAAAAGGAAGGATAAATATTGACATATAGTATATTACATATGTTCTCTTGCTATATAATGGTCAATAGTTCCTAACAAAAGAAGTACAATTTTCCAGTACTAGACATTTTGCAAGCAATTATGTATTAATTTATTTAATCTTTGCATAGTTTGGGTTTTGATTATACAAGAAGATTTTACCTCTGTTAAATAAAAAAATAAATATAAATTATAGAGGTCATACAATTTTTAACAATATTAAAATGAGTGCAAATATATTTAATTTTATTAAATCACAATAATGATCTGAGATGAGAGAAACTTTCCACTCAAGTGTCATCTAATGTAAATTTATGTACATACAATCCCTATGCTATGTATTTAAATCCTTGTCCTCAACTCCACCAAAAAAATTTTACTTTATGAATGAGTTAAAAATCATTACTGGATGTATGCATTTCTTTTGACATTAAATCCTAGACCACATTGATAAAGACAAAAGCCAGAAATTAGTCTGAGAATAAGATTTAATGCACAGTATAGGAATTTTAATAGGAGAAAAATAGATATTTCAGATCACTCAACAAAATGGAGAGATGCAGATTATGAGTAACAAGAAGAGATCAGAAACAAAATATATGGATGAGAAAACAAACAGGTGTTATTGGCATCATTGAAAGAATTAAAAGACAGAAGTGGAGTTGGGATGGACATAGTGCTAGAAGAGATGATAATAGATAGACAGTTGAAAACTTAAACTGGATTCCAAGAGTCTGTAAAAGACTTAGAAAGAGATGACATGTGATAAGGATGATTGAAATCAGAAAGTGTATTGGTATAATGTGGAGATGAATGCTAGAGATTGGAGAAGATAAATTGAACTTGGAGATATCTTCATTCTGCAATGGATCGATAATCATTGAAAATGATGATATAGATTTTATAACCATTTAACAATTACTTAATATTTAAGTTTATGCTAGATGATACTAAAATGGAAATACACTCTTGCCTTATATTTACTTTTAAACTGAAGAGTTTGATAAAAACTAGATATATGCTCACAATATTTTGAGATTCTACATTTGCTGAAAACAGCAAGTCCAATGTTACAGAGTTGTTTAGTTTTAACTTATATGTTTTGTTCCAATTAATTTAACTATGGAATGGATGTCAAGTAAAAAAAGGCTCAGTTTGTGACAATACTGGATATTTGTTTGTTTGGATGATCCTAACACCATGTTTCAATTTCCATATTATTTCAAAAGCATTTTTTATCAGCATTTGTTTATCATTTACTGTAAGTTAATTTAGATAAATGTTTGTTTACTGTATATTCTAATTCATAGCATTTATTACAGTGATGTTTCATCATATAAATATATGTGCTTGATTATCCATTATAGCAGCATATTCATAAATGTTTCTGGATATACACTTCAATATATATTGGCAGTTACAGATTTTTATTTAAAATGGATTTTTTATCAATTCTTTATGGATAGTTTATTTCTAGATTGATAATTATATTAACTGAAATTTTGTGACTTTTAATTCATTTTTCTAGTTCTGCAGTTGTCTGGAGATTAGTATGTAGAGTCCAATCACTACAATTATATTTATAATTACTTTTATATACTTCTACCATTCTATACTCATATTTCTTCTAATATATTTATATTGTTTGTATATATATTATCCACTATAATTTCAGATCTTCAACTCACAGATAAGGATCTTAAAATCATTTTAGTTGAGCAAGAAATGTATGTTAATCGTGATTAGTAAGTATTTTACATGAAAATTTATTAACAATCAAAAGTTATTATTAATTTGATTTTTTTAAATATTTGATTTAATATTACATAAATTAATATTAAAAGAAATTGTTAAATATTTTATATGTATCTTATTAAAATATTCATATGTCATTTTAGTGAGAACGTGAATGGATTTCATTACATAATTCACTCAGATAGCAAAAACTTCTCCCTAGTTTCTGAACTTAAGCAACCAAATTGGACCCAGTTCGCTAAAGAATTATTTTTCCTTGGTCGATTTCCTTGTAACTGCCGTCCTACTCCTGCGTTTAACATTGTAATCAATCAAGCTACAAACATTAATCCCGAGAGACTTCAGATACATCTAAAGAATATTTGGAAAGATGTTAATTTAGGTAAATGCTATCCTATTTAGAAAAATTCACAGTTATAGATATTTTAAATGCTCTATTATTTAAAACAATTGAAAAAAAAAAACTCCTATTATTAATTAAACAAAGTAACATGAGCTTTTTTTTTTTTTTACAGATAATATTGTTTAATATATACACGCACACACTCATATACAAAAACATATTTGAATTGCACCAATTAATGCCATGTTTCTCGAAAATAAGACATAACCAGAAAGTAAGCCCTAGCAAGATTTTTCTGGATGATGATAATATAAACCCTACCCAAATTATAAGACCTACGTAAGATTGTCAGCCTGATTGACGGACCTATACAATTATAAAGTAATGAATATAACATTCAAAACGTTTATATATTTAGATTACAACTAGCATAAGTAAACAAAAAACATTTCAAATTAAAGTAATGAATGTATAAATAAATATAAATGTAGATTTTTGTACTTATATAAATGTTACTGAAAATTATTTTGCAACTAGACTTTTAACTAATTATTTTAATAAACTTGCCAACAAATTTTGTTTTTACATTTATCAATGCGCCTGCCATAACTCCTCTTTCATTTGCTGTCTAGTCGTGCATATTGTAAATAAATCAACATTGATATCCGAAAAGGCAGAAACATATTATTAGCGGCAATCTCAGTTCACAAATTAGTCAAACCACCGTAATATTTCATATATTATTTTAAATTAAATATTACTAATTTCAACAACACGTAAATAATTTTTGATATAATTGTATATAACGAGTATATTCTGTGATATGATTTTAATCCTAAAGAGGAAATATATAACCAGTAGTAATGGTTATTTACGTGCTATTGAAATTCGTAATATTTAATAAATGTAGATTTTTGTACTTAAATAAATGTAGATTTTTGTATTTGAATAAATATATATTTTTGTACTTGAAAAAAGTAACACATCCCCTAAAAATAAGCCTCAAGTAGTCTTTTGGAGCAAAAATTAATATAAGACTGGATCATATTTTTGAGGAAACACAATAAGTAATTTTTATGTGATGTGTATCAAAGTCAGGAATCTCTCAGTCACTGTGTCCAGAAAAATCTGCTAGCCACCTTACCTTTCCTTTTTATTTACCACCCTAAGTTTTTCTCATATTCTTCTCTATCCTGCTCCATTCCATTTCCACAACATTATCTTTGTCCACTCCATGACTTTTATATTTAGATTCCCCATATTTTTTCTAAGCCCAGCATAAAAACCAAGAACCCATGTTCTGTATAATCCACTTAGGAGAAAATCTTCAAGTACCATCTATATTAAATTTAATTAAGCATCTCATTCACATCATCTTTTATTGCAAAGAAGATGAAAATGCAAGTAAATATGAAAAATGACATTTATGAGATTAAGTATTTCTGTAAAATTGATGCAAATCTTGCAAATAGCCACTACTAAAATTATTGAATATCTAAATATTTTTTTCTCAGGGGTAAAACAAAAAATGAAAACAATAAAATCCTCATCAATAAGAAATATATTAATTTGATGAATATTGTCTTTTCTGTTGCTCTGTGAAGGGCTTTACAGTGAGATGCATAAGCCTTCTCAAATCCTATTTTTATAATAAACCAAAAACAATTAAAAATATTTTTATGATGGATTTCTGTAGATTCCCAATAAAGCAATTGCAGTGTTATCTCATTTATTTTTCAATTTATATTTTACTTAATCTTTAAATCAAATTATGGATATGTTATACAGTCCACAAACAATTCTATTTCTCTGAAACAGTTTTATAAATGTGAGTACAATTTTATCATGTCCATATATAAAATTTTATTAAATAAAATACAAGTGCTTAATGAAATAAACATTTACTATGTAGAATAGTTAATACTATAGATGCAAATAAAATTTGTTCATGTAATATCTTAACCTTAAAAAAAACCTTAGCATTAGCTTTCATTTTTCGTAATGATTTATCCTATGTATGCATATGATAGATATAGGAGACAGATTCATAAATTTGACAAAGATTCAAGAAAATCTGTAGTGACATTCAGAGAAAATATTATTGTCTCTCAATTATAATTCTCTCTACATAAAAACCTTGATTAACAAAAATTATTAACAAATCCTTGATAATTAATAAAAGAAATCCTAAGATATTTAAAATAACTGTTGGCATGTGAGAAATTCTGTCAGGAATAATTTAATAACATACTGTATAAAATAGAAATTTTCCATTAATCTCACAATGTTATTTATTCTAACTATCTAACATTGAAAAGTTGTCATTCAATAAAAGATTAAAATAAAAGGTTTCAAAAACCAAGTTTAAGCCTTATCTAATTATTATACATGTAAATTAATATTATAACACAACTAAGTAATACTGACTTCTGAGATATCCAATAAATAAGTCTCAACAAGTAATGTTTAATATTAAATATAATTTATTTACAACAATTAAATAAAAATATACAAAATTCAGAATTAAATAATTTTGAAAATCAATAAAATTTATAAATTGTCTTTGATTAAAAAAATCAGAGAATAGTATTTATTCAAATTTTTAAAACAATTATAATTAACCCTTAAACCACTAATTATATTATTGGTTGTATGAGGTAAAAATCAAATCTTTTAATTGGCCAACTCACAAACTGAAGACAAAGCCTATTGTTAAAACATATTCGCCTATAATATTAAATTCAACTCAGATACGTTTATAAAAAGTATATTACTAATTTTTCAGGTTATGAAAGAGAATGAAAGTTCTTTCAAAAATAAATTGCTATTTATTTATTATAAAATATATTCAATTTCGGCAAATATAAAGTGAATGTCTAAACAAAAAAGTGCTGACGCAAACGCTTTTTTTTAATTTTACATTATGGAAAAGTAAAGATTTCTTTTTGCTAAATCTTAAATATTTTTACTAAAATCTTCAATATTTTTCGAAAATAATTTTGTTTTTTTAGTATATTTTTTAAAAAACTATTTTAATTTCTCATTTTATATTTTTTTAATATTTAAATTACATTCGAAATGAAAATCTCAGCGTTTTTCTTTATTTTCTTTGATCAGGCGGTTTCTTTGTTCTTTCCAGCCAATCAGAATGTCTTTTTCGGCTGAGAGCCGGCTGACAAAGATTCTTCTTTGTTTAGTTTTAAATGCGGTTTTTTTGATTTTTTACTTGTAAAATAATTCGGAAGAGGGCACCATCTTACAGAACTTTTAAAAACCTAATCAATAACTGTCAAACGAATATTCTACCATTAACACTAGCAGAATTAGAGTGACGTCAGATGTCGACGAGATGCCTCGTAAGAGGCGGTTGAAGGATATTTGAAGCTTAAAGAGAAAGGGAAGGGACTATTTCCATTAAAGTTACTTCAAATTCTTTTATTTTATTTTATTTAGGTATTTTTATGCTAATAAATTAATAAACATTTTCCAGAACACAAACAATACCTATATCATTTCATTGACTGAGATAATTATCTTTGCTTCACCTTTGAAATCAATCAAGAACATTAATATAAAGAAACTTAATAAATTCATGATCAAATATATTTTGAATTATGTCATGTTAGATTCAGAATGTTAAAAAAAGTTAGAGTTTGATGGATAAATCACAGATTAGTCTGTTTCAAACTTGATAACTTTTTCTTTTTTTTTCCTTTGGCTTATTTTCATGTATTAAATTTAATTTATGAACTGTCCTTAAGGTACAGTAATAAAAGTTTATCTTGTATATAATTTTCTTTGTCCGAATATGAATTTAGTTGAATAATCAAAACCATAAATTATATATAATCAATCAAATTCTCAATACTTCTAAATTTACCCCATAATTTCTTGAGCTATTGAATTAATAACTGTCAAGAATGTACAATCCACTCACAAATCACCCGAGGTGATTTACGTGGGATTTCCACATTCTGATGTCACAGGGTAAACAATTTTTTTTATAGCCTGCTAAGATCAACTAGACACATGAGATTTATCACATTCTAATTGAACTATTGATTGCAAAATAATGTCAAATTTTAAAGATAATGAGACACTACAATTTATTTATATATACATTTTTATGACACACACATGAGAGCATAACTTGACTACTCTGTCAATTTATAAACAAGTTAATACAATTAGCTATTAATTTTATGGCTTCAATAATTAAATTACATACAGATCATAAACAGAGCAATATATTCTTAATTGTTTCTGAACAAATATAACTTGCTGCTTAGACTAATGATTACAACTAATTATTGTTATTATAGTTTTAAAATTTAAAAAAAACCTACAATTTGGGAATACACTGAATTCATTAACTATTTAAAGAACCAGACTATTATAAATAGTTTCAGATTGTAATACAGATAATTAACTAAGTTCTATATGTTCAAATGTAAAACATAAGAAAGCAATACCTGCATTATATTATTTATGAATAAATAAATGCATGTGAGTTCAGAGTACCTATACAATAGAAATTTTTGCTTATCTCATACTATTGTAAAGATACTAAGCAAAAGAGTGACCAGCAATCACAAATGGTATCATCCAAGACATACCCACAAAATAACTAAGCAGATGATATATGGTAGGAATGTTTATCTACCACATACCATTGCTGCAAGTGGATGGCAATCACAACTGTATAACAGTCATTTATGAATAAATAAAATATAAACCTCATATATAAACAAAACAGCTTGAAATAAAGTTACAGATATCAATACACGCAAATTATCTTTCCCCAAAACTGTAGGGTATTTGCTTAAAACTGTAAACTATTAAAAGAAAATTAAAAAAAAAAACAATTTTAATATATTCTATCTATTGAAGGTGTACATATATATATATATATGCTGGCTTCACCATTCACTGTGAACTAGCTAAAGAAAGACCTTAAGTCCAACCACAGTAAATGTATTTTAAACTAAATGATGACGAATGCACAAATAATTATATAGCAGGGAATGTCATAAATTAAAATTATTTAAAAGATAGTAAGAAAATAGAAAGTTTAAATTATTATTTAGTTTTATTAAAGTGTGTTTTGACAAAAATTATAAAGTATAAACAGAAAAGATTGGATTGATAGATAAATGTAAATTCCTAAGAGAGCTTTAATTTAGAAAATCCATTAAATAAAAATTTAATTAAAAATGTTAGATAACGGGAAAATGGAACAATATGCATTGGAATGTAAAAAGGCAATTAAGAAGAATATAAATAAAGAACGTTCCTTTTGTTCTCTCTCTTACACTTGCTGAAGCTTGCCTGCTCGACTAAAGAAAATCTTAGGTTGAAAAACCTAGTTGAAGGAAGTTTTGACTGAACAGATTTTGCTGAGGTCCATGGACATATATTCTGCTGTACAGTACCTAAAATCGTCGTGGGCCATTTTAAACAATCAAGAATGTAATTGGAAATAACTTTTAAGTTGAATTGTGATTATCTTGTTGATTATATGCTTTGTCATAAAAACTTCAGTTAGATTTTGAATATTTCAGTAGATCATGTGATTTTCATTTGAAATGTAATGGTAGATTGTCAAAGCATTGGTGGTCAAGAGATCAGCAACAGCTGCTTTACAAGCAGTTGTTCTGGGTTAGCGGGTTCGCTTCCCAGCTGATGCTATGACACATGAGAAAAAAAAATGTAATGGCATATTTTTAGGAAAATCCAAATGATTAAAGATTATAGTTTATTTATTAGTTAAATTATAAATTTATTTGACATTGGTTTTATTAGGTTACTGAAAATAGATTACAAAATCTTAGCTATCTTTGTGTTGTATTTTAAAGTTGTGTTTTTATGTTAAATCTCTAAATCAGATTGGGAAAAATTTTCCTTTTCATGAATTCTAAACACAAAAAACTATAAAATGGAATTACAGAAATACTTCATTTTATTTATGTGTGTCACTAAAGTTACCGAATGTTCTTCTTAGGTGGACTTGTTTTATAATTTGATCTGTTTTTCAACCTCCCATATTTAAACAAAAACAATATTCTATTCTATATTATTGAATTTTAACTTTCAATTTTATATGAAGTAAAAAAAAAAAACATTGCTTGTTCACTGAAATGCCTACAGTAAAATGGCAGTTTAAGAAAAAGTCATAGTACAAATAAGGTTTCAGAAACAAAGCAATTTCACTTGGGTTTGCAGTATAAAATTTAACTAAAAATAGAATAATTGTCAAGCGTTGATAGCCAAGAGGTCATCACACCCGCCTTGCAAGCAAGTAGTTGGTTGCAGACGGGTGTGGGTTCGCGTCCCGGCCAATGTTATGACATATGAAAAAAATAGAATAATCAAACAAATTATCAGAATTTCTGGAGAGGTTGTTGGTTTACAATGAGTTATTTAAAAGTTATTTTACCTATATATATATATATATATATATGATAAACAAAAATGCAAAAAAAATTCACGCTTGCAAGCTGAATAGAAATTGTTTCATAAACGCTCAGAGTTTGTGTTCAGATCTAGTTTCTTTATTCCTGTCTTTCACTGACGATAGCAAATAGCTTGAAATCATGATCTGAAAGTGGAATTATAGTTAGAGATAGTGAATACTAACTACTCTGACGTTTATGTAAACAAAACATACGCTTGATTGGCAGTCTTGGTAGGACGCCATCTGTGGACATAAATACAAGCGTTAGCAAGTTTTTTAACTTGCATTTTTGTTTATCATAAATGTACCTTTGAGGTCTTTCTTGCAATGATATAGATTGCAGAGGCTTCTACTATGTGGTGATGCTGAACTGAGATCAGACCCATGTAGCTATCTGGTTTGCTATGCTGAGTTTGAAGACATTACGTGTCTAAAAAATTCACGCTTGCAAGCTGAATAGAAATTGTTTCATAAACGCTCAGAGTTTGTGTTCAGATCTAGTTTCTTTATTCCTGTCTTTCACTGACGATAGCAAATAGCTTGAAATCATGATCTGAAAGTGGAATTATAGTTAGAGATAGTGAATACTAACTACTCTGACGTTTATGTAAACAAAACATACGCTAGATTGGCAGTCTTGGTAGGACGCCATCTGTGGACATAAATACAAGCGTTAGCAAGTTTTTTAACTTGCATTTTTGTTTATCATAAATGTACCTTTGAGGTCTTTCTTGCAATGATATAGATTGCAGAGGCTTCTACTATGTGGTGATGCTGAACTGAGATCAGACCCATGTAGCTATCTGGTTTGCTATGCTGAGTTTGAAGACATTACGTGTCTAAAAAATTCACGCTTGCAAGCTGAATAGAAATTGTTTCATAAACGCTCAGAGTTTGTGTTCAGATCTAGTTTCTTTATTCCTGTCTTTCACTGACGATAGCAAATAGCTTGAAATCATGATCTGAAAGTGGAATTATAGTTAGAGATAGTGAATACTAACTACTCTGACGTTTATGTAAACAAAACATACGCTTGATTGGCAGTCTTGGTAGGACGCCATCTGTGGACATAAATACAAGCGTTAGCAAGTTTTTTAACTTGCATTTTCGTTTATCATAAATGTACCTTTGAGGTCTTTCTTGCAATGATATAGATTGCAGAGGCTTCTACTATGTGGTGATGCTGAACTGAGATCAGACCCATGTAGCTATCTGGTTTGCTATGCTGAGTTTGAAGACATTACGTGTCTAAAAAATTCACGCTTGCAAGCTGAATAGAAATTGTTTCATAAACGCTCAGAGTTTGTGTTCAGATCTAGTTTCTTTATTCCTGTCTTTCACTGACGATAGCAAATAGCTTGAAATCATGATCTGAAAGTGGAATTATAGTTAGAGATAGTGAATACTAACTACTCTGACGTTTATGTAAACAAAACATATGCTTGATTGGCAGTCTTGGTAGGACGCCATCTGTGGACATAAATACAAGCGTTAGCAAGTTTTTTAACTTGCATTTTTGTTTATCATAAATGTACCTTTGAGGTCTTTCTTGCAATGATATAGATTGCAGAGGCTTCTACTATGTGGTGATGCTGAACTGAGATCAGACCCATGTAGCTATCTGGTTTGCTATGCTGAGTTTGAAGACATTACGTGTCTAAAAAATTCACGCTTGCAAGCTGAATAGAAATTGTTTCATAAACGCTCAGAGTTTGTGTTCAGATCTAGTTTCTTTATTCCTGTCTTTCACTGACGATAGCAAATAGCTTGAAATCATGATCTGAAAGTGGAATTATAGTTAGAGATAGTGAATACTAACTACTCTGACGTTTATGTAAACAAAACATACGCTTGATTGGCAGTCTTGGTAGGACGCCATCTGTGGACATAAATACAAGCGTTAGCAAGTTTTTTAACTTGCATTTTTGTTTATCATAAATGTACCTTTGAGGTCTTTCTTGCAATGATATAGATTGCAGAGGTTTCTACTATGTGGTGATGCTGAACTGAGATCAGACCCATGTAGCTATCTGGTTTGCTATGCTGAGTTTGAAGACATTACGTGTCTAAAAAATTCACGCTTGCAAGCTGAATAGAAATTGTTTCATAAACGCTCAGAGTTTGTGTTCAGATCTAGTTTCTTTATTCCTGTCTTTCACTGACGATAGCAAATAGCTTGAAATCATGATCTGAAAGTGGAATTATAGTTAGAGATAGTGAATACTAACTACTCTGACGTTTATGTAAACAAAACATACGCTTGATTGGCAGTCTTGGTAGGATGCCATCTGTGGACATATATATATATAATGTTAAAGATTTCATGAATAAATAGTATAAAATATATTTTCTGAGTTCATATCCATGTGATTAGCCATAATATTGTAATAATATTTCTCCTAGATTATAGTTTCAGATATGGTATATTAATAAAATATTACTATTAATTACAGACCGATAAATCTAAAAAAATATTTTATATATGTTGTAAATAAAATGACTTTTAAATAGCTCATCTCTAATGCCATCACTCTTCCAGTGATGAAACTGATGAAAACCACAAGCTAGGAACTAGTCTGGGGATATTAGATGAGTAAACCCTAGATAAGGATTTTATGTGCAAACCTTCTTGCATCCACTGGTTACTCTGGCTTGTACTGGTTGGCACTACTCTATGGAGAGTTTTGCCTTGGTTATAATAGCTTATGTAAGCTTAGAGAATGGTGATCATGTGATGTTTAGTAATTTAAAGAATACACTATGTATAATATTTTGTTATAATATTATTTAACATTAAGGTTATATGGGAAGTGAGTGGAATTGTGGGTAATGTTTAGTTTAAATATGTTGTTATTTTGTAGTTCTTTATACTTAAGAAGTCTGCTTGTAGCATTAAAACCATTGGTAGTGTTTAAGAGTTTGCTTTTCTGGTTGAATTGTGAATTTAGGATAATTTTGATTATTTTGTACTTGTATATCCATGATAAATATAAAATTCTATCAAAGATTATATTTTTAAAGTACTTACATATTAGCCTGGCAGTGAGATTTTGCATATATCTTAGTATGGTAATATTTATTTGAAACAATGATGACCTTTAACTCTTTATTGGAAATGATACAAATGTCAACTAACACACATTTCTATCTTTTGGAGAAATTATCTTCCACCAAACTAAATGTAATAAAAATTTAATTTTGAAAAATGGTCACCTATAACTTTACTAGATACGAAACAAACACATTTATGTTTTTTGCGAGAAATGATCTTCCAACAAGTAAACTTTTAACAATATAAATTTATTACAAGTGGTGACCAAATTTCCAAAAAATAACTATGCAATTCTACTCATTTACAAAATGTTTTTTCATAGCATCACCACTGTGGACTGAAGTTTCTTATCTCGAACCATGTTCCATTACAAATACTCTCTTTCAACTCTTTTAACAATACTAAATGAAACATCACTATGGTTTGGCCATAAAATATTATTATTGTTAATGTGGTTAATTTGGACTTTATATACACATTTGTTTGCACTGGTGATTTTCATCATTGCCAGACTAGTATGTAAGCATTGTTTCTAATGATAATTATTTTAATTTTCATTATCATTATAAAATAATTTCTTAATTTACCAATAGTGAATGAATGAACAAAAACATATTGTTTCAAAGCCGGGGATTGAAAAACTATACATTAACATGATATTACAGCAAATAAAATTTGAATTCTTTATTGAATAATCGATATTTGAAGTTGTTTCTGCAGTTATTCCTACAAATGAATTAAGATCCATGATTCAAACTTATTTACTTATAATATGATTACACCATTATTTATAAACAATGTTCACAATAATAATAATAATTATTATTTCTTTTTCAGAAGTAAATGAATATTTGTGGGACATTAAAATTGCTCAAATTAATCAGATCTTCATAAGTCAACGAGGGTAAGTTTTTTTTATGAATGTACTGTTAGTTATTATTTAACTTGTGCTCTTGATATAAATAACTTGGTACTAAAAGAAAATATGCCTATGTGTTTGAAAAGGAAGGTTTTTAATAAATGTGTTTTACCAGTTCTTATTTATGTATCTGAGACTTGCATACTTAATAGAAGAGCAGTACAGAGACTTCAGACCCCTAAAAGAAGTATGGAGAGATGTATGTTAGGAGTAACAAGAAGAAATCAAAAATGCAATATATGGGTAAGAGAACAAACAGGTGATAGTGACCTTATTGAAACAATTAAAAGAATGGAGTTGGGCTGGAAATATTGCAAAAAGAGATGATAATAGGTGAACAATTGAAATTGTAAACTGTATTCCAAGAGATTGTAAAAGATCCAAAAAGAGAGACACATATGAAATGGATGGATGAAATAAAAAAGTGTGCAGAGGTGGTGTGGAGAAGAGAAGCTAAATATCAGAGAAAATGGATTGACTTGGAGAAATCTTCATTCTGCAGTGGATTTATAATGGTTGTTGATGATGATATTTGAATTATATGAGTAAAATTTAAAAGAATTTATTTTTTTGCAAGCAGTTGTATATGTTTATTACACTAATTGAGTCACATGGCTATCATATCTTTTCTACAACTGCACCTCTGTATTGTTAAACTTCAGTATTTAATAAATGCTAGATAATTGTGCTATTAAATTCATGTTTATTGCATGACTATCGATATCCCCAGCCTAGATTCTGATTTATGGTCTTCATTCTGAGGATTTGATTCTAATGTAGCTGGATATTCTGAACACAACACACCTCTTATATAGAAATCAGAAAGTACTGTGTGTGGATCTAATAACAGTATCATCAAGTATCTATAGATATTCAAACTTATAATCGGAACGGAATGAAGAGATTTGCTCCTAGCAGCATGTATAAACTACAGCCGTGTGATATATTATTTAAATGAATATTTGTGAAGTAATCTGATATCAATTTGAAATAGTTTAATTATTTAATGAAAAATTAGATTTTAAACATAACTTACTTTGATTTTTTCTTTTAATGAACATTATGCTTATGAATTAATTTTATATAGCAGGATATTAAAAATTTTTTATTTTAATATTCACTTTTAATAGGCATTTTTGATATGACTTTTTTTCTCATTTAAATTATTTTGTAGACTTCCTGTGACTAATATCAAATATACAATAATTCCAAATATTTCTGAACCAGCTCGTGTATGGCTAGAAGCTCCCAGCTGGGACCAGATATCTTTTATTCTAAATGAACTTAACTTATCACCGTTTAATAATATATCCAGACAGCCTAACAGTGTACCTATTGTGGGTCATGTTAGTAAAACTAACCCACATAATGTGACAGATATCTTAAAGAAAGCATGGATTCAATCTAATTCTGGTAGGTAGTAAACTGATGTTTTAAGTGTATATGTCAAATATTGAATTTGTAGTTTTTCTTACTTTAATGAGCACTTTCTCATATACTTTATATATATCCATCCAGTCATCTTCCAGTCTATCCCTCTATCAGTCTCTTTGTATTCTTCTGTATTTAGTTCTGTATGTCTGGCTAATCTATATGTCCATCTATATCAGTTTGCCTACTAACATCTATTTATCTCTATCTATCTGCTTGTCTATATATCCATTTTATCTTCTACTTATCTTTATATTCATTTATTCATCAGTATATTTCTATCTATCTATCTATCTATCTATCTATCTATCTATCTATCTATCTATCTATCTATCTATCTATCTATCTATCTATCTATCTATCTATCTATCTATCTATCTATCTGTCTGTCTGTCTGTCTGTCTGTCTGTCTATCTATCTATCTATCTATCTATCTATCTATCTATCTATCTATCTATTTATCTATCTACTTACCTATCTATCTACCTATCTATCTATCTATCTATCTATCTATCTATCTATCTATCTATCTGTCTGTCTGTCTGTCTGTCTATCTATCTATCTATCTATCTATCTATCTATCTATCTATCTATCTATCTATCTATCTATCTATCTGTCTGTCTGTCTGTCTGTCTGTCTATTTGTCTATTTATTTATCTATCAATTACTTATATGCCTATCAGCCTAAGGCATCTATTTGTTTGCTTACTCATTTTTTTGTGTATATATATATATATATTTACTTACATGTCTTTTTATTTACACATCTATCTGTTTACTTACATATTACCATTTGTATATTTACTAATCTTTCTATTTCTATCTCTCTACCTATTTACTTATCTATATGCTTGTCTATCTACTTACTTACTTTCCATACTTTTAACTATTAACCTACCTATCTACGTGTCTTTCTGCAGACTTACCTCCCTATTTATTTATCTGCCTATCTTTCCATCTACTTATTTAACTATTTAACTCTATCTACATATGAATCTCTCTATATAACTATTTTTCTATCCATCTGTTTAATTATCTAGTTCTCCCCATCTATATGTCTTTCAAACTGTCTGTATTATCTGTTTACCTTTTTATCTATGTGTATCTGTATCTCAGTAGATACTTATCTTTACATCTCCTGTATATCTATCAGCCTATCTATTTTTTTATCTAACTGTCTGTCTGTCTGTCTGTCTATCTATATATTTATACATTGCACCGATGTAGGTCGCTACATAATATTTATAGTGTTTAATAAGAGTAAAATTTATTGAAATAAATTAATAATAATAAAAAAAAAAAGGAAAAAAAGTGAGGAAAGGTTTAATGTATATTCGGAAAAGAATAAACGATTAAGTGGAGGGGAAAGAAATTCGGTAACGAGTAATAATTAAGGTGATTAATATTTTTAAATTAATGTATAACAAAAAAAAAAAAAAAGAAAACTGGGGGGATTTTATTAAATCATCAAATCTAACATAATATTTTCTCTTTTGCCATATAATGTTGAAGTAATCGAGTGTGTGTGCATCTATAAATAAAATTTAAAAGAAAAATAAATAAACAAATAAAATATTAAAAATGAAAGCTGATATAATTCAAATAAAAGAACTAATAAAAGGAAATCCAAGATAAATTCAAGAATTTAAAACTTAAAAACCAAAACAGAGGAAAGTATATAATTGCACTGGCTTGAAATATAAGCCAATGGGAAGAATCTAACGAAGCATGGACTTTCAAAGATAAGGAATAGAAACCCAATAGAATTAGAGTAGTATGTTCGCTCAATCTTAAGATAAGAGATACTGGATATATAAGGGGGAAGTCTGCATTGTTGAAATATCTTATTAGCATTAGTATTATCATTTATTCAATAGATGTCCTGTCAGTATTCTCATCTGTGGTAAACTCTTTATTAAAATAGTTGAAACCAGCAGATAAAATGTGTTGCTGAACACATTATGTTCATCTGAAATATGAGAAATCATCGGGGTATCTATGCCTAAATCCACAAATAGCTCATATGCATATTAATCAAATCATATGAGGAATCAATACCAATCGGTTGGGAGCAAGACAAGCAGCAGAATGCTACATTATCTTATCCATGTCTGGAGAGTGTTTGAACCTTAGGTAAATAATTTCATTTTATTATATGTCTTTGAAATCTTAACTTATAGCCGTTGCAAACTGATGTTTTATGTGTATATGTCAAATATTGAATTTGTAGTTTTTCCTACTTTAATGAGCACTTTGTCATATACTTTATATATATATCCATCCAGTCATCTTCCAGTCTATCCCTCTATCAGTCTCTTTGTATTCTTCTGTATTTAGCTCTATATGTCTGTTTAATCTATATGTCCGTCTATATCAGTTTGCCTACTAACATCTGTCTATTTATCTCTATCTATCTGCTTGTCTATGTATCCATTTTATCTTCTACCTACCTATCTATATATTCATTTATTCATCAGTATATTTCTATCTATCTATCTATCTATCTATCTATCTATCTATCTATCTATCTATCTATCTATCTATCTATCTATCTATCTGTCTATCTGTCTATCTGTCTGTCTGTCTGTCTGTCTGTCTGTCTGTCTGTCTGTCTGTCTGTCTGTCTATCTATCTATCTAATTACTTATATGCCTGTCAGCCTAAGGCATCTATTTGTTTACTTACTCATCTTTTTGTGTGTGTATATATATATATTTACTTACATGCCTGCTTATTTACACATCTATCTGTTTACTTATATATTACCATTTGTATACTTACTGATCTTTCTATTTCTATCTCTCTACCTATTTACTTATCTATATGCTTGTCTATCTATTTACATACTTTCCAGACTTTCATCTATTAACCTACCTATCTACTTGTCTTTCTGCAGACTTGCCTCCCTATTTATCTATCTGCCTATCTTTCCATCTACTTATTTAACTCTATCTACGTATGAATTTATCTATGTAACTATTTTTCTATCTATCTGTTTAATTAACTATTTCTCCCCATCTATATGTCTTTCAAACTATCTGTATTATCTGTTTACCTTTTTATCTAGGTATATCTGTGTCTCACTAGATACCTATCTTTACATCTACCTGTATATCTATCAACCTATCTATTTTTTTATCTGTCTGTCTCTCTATTTATATATCTATATATTGCACCGATGTAGGTCACTACATAATATTTATAATGTTTATTAAGAGTAAAATTTATTGAAATAAAATTAATAAAAAGAAAAAGAAAAAAGGGGAAGAGATTTAGTGCATATTCGGAAAAGAATAAATGATTAAGTGGAGGGGGAAGGAAATTCGTTAACGAGTAATAATTAAGGTAATTAACATTTTTAAATTAATGTATAACAAAAAAAATAAAAATAAAACACGGGGGGGGGGGATTTATTAAATCATCAAATCTAACATAATATTTTCTCTTTTGCCTTATAATGTTGAAGTAATCGAGTGTGTGTGCATCCATAAATAAAATTTAAAAGAAAACAAAATAAACAAATAAAATATTAAAAATGAAAGCTGATGTAATTCAAATAAAAATAAAAGAACTAATGAAAGGAAATCTAAGATAAATTCAAGAACTTAAAAACTTAAAACCAAAACAGAGGAAAGTAAACATTTGCACTGGCTATTGTTAATTAACAAACAAAGGGAACATGTACTACTGTTTAATTAAAATATAAGCCAATGGAAAGAATCTAACAAAGCATGGACTTTCAAAGAAAAGGAATAGAAAACTCAATAGAATTAGAGCAGTATGTTCGATCAATCCTAAGATAAGAGACACTGGATATATAAGGGAGAAGTCTGAATTGTTGAAATATTAGCATTATCATTATTCAATAGACATCCTTTCACTATTCTCATCTGTGCTAAACTCTTTATTGAAATAGTTGAAACCAGCAGATAAAATGTGTTGCTGAACACATCAGACCATGTGGCTGGCTTGAACTTTCACTGTAGTAACACCAGAAATTAGTTCACAAGGATCATGTTTGTCTGAAATATGAGAAATCATCAGAGTGTCTATGCCTAAATCCACAAATAGCTCATATGCATATCAATCAAATCATATGAGGAATCAATACCAACCAGTTGGGAGCAAGAGAAGCAGCAGAATGCTACATTACCTTATCCATGTCTGGAGAGTGTTTGAACCTTAGGTAAATAATTTCATTTTATTATATGTCTTTGAAATCTTAACTTATAGCCATTGTAAATCAAAATTTTAAATATCTAAGGAACTATAAATTAGAACTTAATCATCTATAAAACTATTGATAGCCATGGTATAATTATCCACATTAGCTTTCATAATAAGACTTTAAATCAAGTATCTTATTCATTTATATAAATGTATTCTATTATTAAATGTGTTTAATTCATGTTTGTTTATAAATGTACATGTGTGTAGTTTTGAAGGTATATTAAATAATCTTAAATAGAATGTGTGTGCATGTTTACATTATAAGACTATAACAAGAGTGTCAAGGGAAAGGAAAGAAGGCTGGGCATAGAGATATTCTAATTGCCACAAGTTAGGGTAGTTTAATTGACATGGTGTCAAGAGCGATGGAGTGAATTATGCGACAGATTTAAATAAAGAATAAGGATTCAGTCAGATAAATATTTATCACACATTGGTATTTAAAAGAATAGGGTTTATATTATGGGCAGAGAGTTCAGAGTATGTAGATTCCAATGAGCTAGCTGGGATAATCGGGTACTAAATTTGTAGCTGGTCGAGCAAGCATGTTAATTGCATCGTAATTAACTGGTGCCTATAAAGGTTTTCCTTAAAATAAATAAAGTGCTTGGGTGGTCAGTGTTATAATTTAGTAGCAGAGAATTCATATTATTGGTAGCTTGCTATCACCTGAAAAACCAGGAGTCTTCAAGAATAATGATAGGGAAAGGGAGAAAGGGGTAGAAAAAATACATTTTATGCAAATAAAGAGGGCCCAGTTCACTATGTATGTATATCTATCTGTCTGTCTGTCTGTCTATCTATGTCATTCTAATTCTATTTTCTTATCTAATTGTCCATCTATTTTGCTATTTATCTATTTCTTTATATCTATCAATCTATATGTCTCTAAATTGGTGTACTTTCTTATCTAACTGTCTACCTATCTATATTTCTATTTATCTATCTCTTCATTTATTTATCCATCTGTTTTATTATTTATATATCTATCATCCATTCATTTACCTATATGCCTGCTTCCTCACTTATTTATTTATCTGCTTACCTATCTATCTATTTATCTATAAATTCATCTGGCTAACTGCACACTTACTTACCTGTTTCTTATCTATTTGTCTATCTATTCATTTACTTACCTAACCATTCACCCACCTATCCAAATGTCTATATGCCTCTTTCTTTCACACTCTCTCTATAAAATGAATATAAGTATATTTAAACTAAGTAAAGAAAATATATATGATAAACAAACAAGCAATTTTATTTTGTCTAATACAGCTGTTTTTAACATTTCAACCAGAGGACTGTTTTTTGTCAGAAAATGTATAATATTTAGCTGAATAAAAAATCACCAGGAAATTTATTGTTTTTTAATACATCTGATGAAGTAAAAAAATTTTATAGGTCAATAACCTTTCACTTTTTTTAAGTTTACCCAATCTTCTGTTAATCTTTTTTCATAATATCTTAATTGCTTGCTTTCTTATTAAAACTTTTAAAAACCTTCTAAATAAAATTTTAAAATAACTAGTTAAATTTTAAATATATGTGTACAAAAAATAATTATGTATTTATTAAATGCCAAATGTAATAAAAATATATTAGTTGTTGACATATTAAATAATAACAGTTTTTAGAAAACATCAAGTCTCAGTTAGCGAGTGAATGCTTTTTAGTAATTTTACCCAATTTATTATTGCCTGACAATATATCTCATAGTGGTAGAATTGAGGCTACTAAAGCTGCTTTACTGGATAGAAAGTATGATCACCAAAAGACTTAATATTTTAAAATCTATGCAAGACACAGAACTATTTAAAAATATGATGATGAAAATAAAATTTATTTATAATCTTGACATTAGAATATTCATTTTGAAATTGGAAAATTCTAGGATTGATTCTGGCACTCAAACTTATGAACCCCCAAGTAATAAATCCATATACCCTTGCTCTGTGTATTTTGGTGCAATTGGTAGAGCATTCACCTTGGGATCAAGTGGTCCAATGATCAATTCTGTTCACTCACAGTTCTGGCATTCAAACTTCTTATGAACTTCCAAGCAATAAATCCATATGCCCTTGCTCTGTGTGGTTTGGTGCAATTGGTAGAGCATTCACTTTGGGATCAGGTGGTCCAAGGATTGATTCTGTTCACTCACAGTTTTGGCGCTCGGAACTTCTTAAGAACCCCAGGTAATAAATCCATATGCCTTTGCTCTGTGTGGTTTGATGCCATTGATAGAGCATTCACCTTGGGATCAGGTGGTCCAAGGATCAATTCTGGCACTTGCAGTTTTGACACTCAAAACTTATGAACTCCCAAGCATTAAATCCATATGTTCTTGCTCTGTGTGGTTTGGTGCAATTGGTAGAGCATCCATTTGGGATTAGGTGGTCCAAGGATCGATTCTGGCACTCGCAGTTCTGGTGCTCAAACTTCTTATGAACTTCCAAGCAATAAATCCTTATGCCTTTGCTCTGTGTGCTTTGGTGCAATTGGTAGAGCATCCACCTTGGGATCAAGTAGTCCAAGAATCGATTCTGGCACTAACCCACAGTTCTGGTACTCAAACTTCTTATGAACTCCCAAGCAATAAAGCCTTTAGCCATTTTTTTATTACATAAATGATACAAGATATTACCAATAGCAATTTTAAATAGTAGATCCCCCAATTAAGTCAATTGCAAAAGTATAAAATTGATATATTTAAACGAATGATTAAACCATTATATATGTAAACTGGAAAACAGTCTACATAGTAGAATAATTAACCATCATATTATTGAATTAATATATTTAATTTTAAGAAATAACTTTTTCATTTTTAATTTTACATTTTGTTTAACAAAAACAAGATACTACAATGAGCACAGAAATGGCACCAAATTGTATCAATGCTTTTACGGTTCAACTAGAATCCTCTATACTTAGAAATGCAAGGGTTAAACTGCATATATGGCTTAGATATATGATGTGGCTACATAATGAAAGTAAACTTCATATTTTTTTCACTTTCATAAATGTTTTTTTAAAAATATACTATTTACAATGAAGATTTTTAAAACAGTACCCTATTTTCTTGATATTCAAATTCATTGAACTAATACATATAATAAATCAATAGCTATTTACAATTTTATAGAAACCATCCAAAATATTTATGACTGAATATCATCATTTATAGTCAGTTTTTAAGAATTAGGAAAAGTTATAACAATGAGAATTTTTTTCAACAAAATAACAAGGTTGTCAAGTGTTGGTGGCCAAGTGGTTAGAACAGCTGCCTTACAAGCAATTGCCCCGGGTTCACTTCCTGGCTGATGCTTTGACACATGAAAAAAAAAAACAAGGTTGTATATAATAAATTTATAAGATATCCTAGAACATTGTTCAATAATGCACTAATAAGATCTTTAGAATTTCAAAAAAAAGAACTTCTATTTTCCTAGATGAATAATAGTTCCACTACTATACTTTTAATAGTGATTTATCTAAACTCAACCACATACTGTTAAACATGTCAGTGTTTCACATTCCACAGAACACTTAAGGATAATCCTATCAAAGGAAAATTGATTAGTAATTTTTTTATTAAAAAAAGAATATTTTCCATGTGGAACTAAAAGATGTCTTATACGCAAACATATTCTTATTTTAAAAAAATGATATAAAACAATTACCATTATTAATTTTAAACGATACATCTCCAACAAAATCAATTGCAAAAGAATAAACTTGGTATATTTAATAGAATATTTAACCATTGTATATAGATAAATCGGCAAACAGTCTACAAGTTAGAATAATTAACCAGAAATTTGAGAACTTGCATAAAAATGAAAGCAGATCAATATCTAAACTCCTAATTAATTAATTAATTATGAATAGTCATATTATAGAACTTTTCTTCACAAGAGAAAGAAAACACAGATGTTTTTTTTTCCATATGTCAAAGCATCGGCTGGGAAGCGAATCTGCAACAACTGTCTGTAAACAACTGCTTGCAAGGCAAACTGCACCGACCTCTCAGCTACCAACACTTGACAACAAAGTTTTTTTTAAAAAAAAAATTAAAGACTATCCATATGGAATGAATCTAATCATAACCACTATTAGATTATTGAATTACATAGTTTCCTAATATATATATATATTTTGTATTTACATTTATTTTTATATTTAGGTAGATGTATTTATATATATGTTTATAATTATAAATTTATTAAACGCACATTGATTACGTAAGTAATATTTACTGAGGCTATAACCTCGATAATATGCGTGTAAAATGCGATAGTAGGGACCTCTATAGGTGTTTTAACCACAAGCTTACGCTATGTTTATGAAAATAAAGTGGTCTTTTTTATTTTATTATAATTAGTATTTATTATTTTTTATTTAATATATCAGCAAACTTATAGTTAGCATTTAATACAAATATACATTTTTTTGTAAACATATTTTTAATTATTTAAAAGTTTTTTAAAAGAATATAAAGATCTATTGGAATAGATTAACAGATGGTTGACTAAATTCTCCAACAAAAGATTGTTAACCTATAGAAATTATTTATCAGATTTAGAAATAATTTTTAGTTTTCTCATGGCTTTTTGTTTAGCTATATTTTCTATTAAAACCAGTTTTCTAGTTGAAAATATTAAAAAAAAAAGCCCAGCTGCATAAACAAATAATTTCATAATACATCATATGTTATGAACTTGGGTGTTATTGATGATAATAAATTGTGCTAAATTTAGGAAAAAATAATGACAAACTGCAATTGATACTGATCATGATCTGGACAAGACACTTTGGTTCAATATACCTAATTTTTAGTACATTACTTGAAATATATCTTTAAAGATATCAATATCCTGTTGAATGACCTTTAAGCAACTGTTTTCAGTATCTATCCAGAAAAGAAAAGTTAAAGAGAAATCATTTCTCACCTAACTTTTCAAATATTATATATTTTTAAAATTTATTTTACCCTCTAGCTAAAAATAGCTATGTATATATATATTGTAACCTATAGGGAAAATACAGGGTCATATCTGTGTGATGATCACCAGTATGTAAACATCAACTGCTGTAAATTGGTTAGTGATTTGTAACTCTATAGAAAATTGGATTTAAACCATGAGGGATCTGAAGATTATCCTCAAGTTTAAAAAAAATAAAATTTAACATCAAAATGGGTAAGCATAATAGATCACTTTGGGAGATCAGCATAACTAACTATAATTTCATCAGCACACCCCAAAAATAATAATTATTTATCATCATAAATGATCTATCAAAATAAATCAACAGTCAGTTATGGGACTGGATTTGAAATGGGTCTCCTGTATACCAAGCTAACTACTGAGCCTTTACCAGCTTGGGCAATTATTTAAACAATGGTTTGGATGCACAAACTTAAGTGCTAATTCATAAGAATGCAATCAAAAAAATAATAATGCTGGGATATTAAAATATTTTGATCAACATCAATGCTCTGGCCACTTACAAACTATAAACTTTATTTTTAAGACTAAATTAAAATAAAATGTAGTGCAGGGCTTTGAAGAATATAATCCTTATACCAAGACAGGACAATGTCATATTAGCTGTTCCTAAAGCACTAAATACACCACCATCTCATATAGCTGTTATGTACAAATCTAGCTTAGAAAGCAAGAACTCTAATTTATTACTGTGAGTAAGAGGGAAATAACTAAATAAATTAGCTTATTATAAATAATTTTAAGACATTCATGGGCTTCCCCTATTTATAAATAACTAGTTTTATTAAGATCATCAAGAAATGAAAAATAAGCTGTCATGATATAAAATCACACACACTGCACTCCATGAAACAGGAATTGGATAGAATAAAGTAATTAAGACTAGAAAGAATATTTTTCAAAAACAATTGTTTAATATCTGATTAATAACATTAAAAACAACAATGGTATGATAGTATGACATTTCAAACAAACATTTCATAAAAAAAATACATTTTTAAATTAATTAACCACCCAATTAATTTTTATTCATGGATTAACTTTAAATTCATTAGGTTCTTTCTTTAAAATTGTTAGGAATTTGATAAACATGTTCAAAAGAAATCAAAGATAGCAATCTTTGATTCTACCTAGAAGACAAATTGAGAGAGAAAAACAGCAACTTAGATTTATAGCAAATAATACCTTTTTTTGAAAAAGCTATTTTACCATTTGTAAGAGAAAATTCGCTGTATTTTACAAAAAAAGAATATGTCTAATAATTTGGAATATTTTAACTTAGTGAAGTATTTACTGTTATCAATTCTTATACAACACAAAAGAAAACTTATTACATTTCTGAAACAAAAACAGATTTTCTATTAATAAAAGTATAGTATGCACATAAAAAATAATGCCTATTGCCATGGCTTTTTTGTTATGGAGGCCTTTTCAGTTGCTATTTCAGTTTTTCCTAATGAAGTTTCTTCTTGAAGGCTTCTAAACATGGGCCTGCTTAAATTTGTTCTATTCTGGATCTATAGTAATTCCAGGTAAATGAAAATAAAAACTTTTTGTCCATTTGAGTCTCTTAAATTTCCAGGTGAGACTTTTCATGCTCATGGTTGAAGGACAGGTTGCAGACTGCTTAAAGGGTTTTACCTTTCCTACATTTTCTTCCAGTGAAGGTAGGTTGCATGGAGGAAGGTAATGCCTAGCTTTTAGCTGTACTTAGCATATGGTTTTCATTGTATAAACCATTTTTAGAGTAAAACTCATTGTATGCTAAAAGCTAGATTAAAAACTTCTATTATTATATTCAATAGCTTGGTTAAGATTTCTGCTGTGTTATACCAAACATTGGTAAAGGCTTCTTTTTTCTTTTCAGCAGCTGGATTAAACTTGGTCTGCTCTTTCTTCAACAGCTAAGTTAGAAATACTTGTACTGTTTTTTTCAGCAGTTGGATTGAGATTTGACTGCTCTCTCTTCAACAGTTAAGTTAGCAAATTTCTATATTTTTTTAAGTCAAGGATCAAAATTTAACCGCTCTCTTCAACAGTTAAGTTAGCAATAATCTCTCTACAGACACTTGGGTATAATCCTTGACACCTCCACATATATTTTTTTTAGAACTAGCTTGGCCATAAGCCAATTACAATTTTTTTATATTATCATTTTCCTGTCAACCAATTAAATTCATTGCTCACTACCGTAATATCTGACAGTGTTTGGATTTCAAGTGGCCACAAGTTTTGATATGTCCATAGCAGAGTAATTTCATTTCTACATAAATCACAGTCTGACTCACTAAGAATTGTCACACCATCTCCACCTTTCCCTATACAACTTGGAATGTGAAAAACATTGGGAAAGGGTAGGGCCAAACACAATTTGGGCACACTCACATGAAAACTCACACTTTCACGTGAAATTATACAAGACAAATAAAATGGTGCACAAATTGTGCCACTTACCAATGTTAGTCAGGCTCCTACAATTGAAAGTATTCGATTCCTCAAAATAAAATATTAAAGATATAGTAGGAAAAAATAAAAGGATCAAAAAATGTCATTAATAGTAAAAGTTGTTTAAAAAGGGCAAAATAGAAATCACATAATACAAATTGCCGTATAGCCAAAAAAAAGTCATCATATTTTAAACATGTCAAAAAAAAAACAAAGTTGTAAAAGTCTGATGTTTTGATGTTATTGTAATTTTTTTGGGATTGTGTGTTGAAAGAATCAAAAAATGTAATTAATAGGAAAAGTTGTTTTTAAAAATGGAAAAATAGACATTGCGTAATACAAATAAAGCCAAAAAAAAGCCACTGTATAATCGCCATCTTTTTTTTAAAAAAAAGAAAAAACAATGAAAGTTGAAAATGTCAAAAGTTTTGATCTTATTTTAATTTTTTTTTGGGGGGGGGGGAACGGGTTGAGAAATACTTTGTCTTCACTGAGACAAAAGATAGAGACAAAAGTTATTTTTGGTTTGTTTTTCATTTTTAAAAAAAGGTAATAAAAATTGGTTTTAAAAATCAAAGTTTTAATATATCAGCAGTATACAAATAAAGCCAAAAAATAAGTCACCATGTAGGCAAAAAAAAGTCATCATATTTTGAAAAAAAAAAAGAAAACAAAAGTTGAAAAAGTCAAATGTTTTGATCTATTTTAATTTTGGGGGTGGGAGGTGGACTGAGAAATACTTTGTAAAAGTTAGAGACAGAAGTTATTTTTTGTTTGTTTTTATTTTAAAAGAAAAAGGTAATAAAAATTGATTTAAAAAATAAAAGTTAAAGCCAACAAAAAAAAAATCACTAGGCAAAAAAAAAAAAACTTCCTAAAAATGAAATATTAAAGACGGAGTAAAAAAAAATTAAAGGGATCAAAAAATTTGCTGTATTTTAAAAATCACAGCCAGGTAACATTGCATTGTATTGTTTTTGACTAACAACAATGCCATTAAGTGACCAAGACTGGCTAAGTAATAAGTACCAATTTATATTATATGTTCCAAAAATAGAACCATTATAATCAATTTTAAAATTGCCATCTCCATTGGCATTAACTTTGAAAAGAACCTCTTTATTTTTTTTAATCAATAAATCATAATTTGAATGTACCTGTATTTACTTAATTGCATTTAATAATAAAATATGTTGATTAATTGCTTTTATTGCAATCTTTTTACTTGGTTCAGTGACTATATCTGAGAAAGACTATTGATAATTGTCACATCACTTTAACTGGTCAAAATGGAATTTTTGATTCTCCTGATGACATGCATGAATAGATGTAAATGAATCCTTGCATCACCAATCACTGTCTTTTGCAAGATGTATAAAGCCACATGAAAAGCTGTTAATATTTAAAAAAACATAAATATAAAAAAAAAATTTGTACTTAACACGCTTTATATTATTAAAACAATTTAATCCCTTTTATTATGTCATTGTAAGAATATATTTGTCTATGTAACATTTATTTTATTACTTTATAATTATTTATGATTTCAGCTTATTCTGATCTGTGAATTAGTTGGTGCTATTCAGGGCAGATTTCCTTGAAATTAGTTTTGTGAACCTTCAGTTCAGTATTTGGCTATTATATATAGTATTTTTTGTCAATAATTTAATAAACATGCTCTAAATACTCTCATTTATTATGTTTGTATATATTACAGATTATGTGGGAAAATGTAAGCAGTGCAACTTTACTCTTGTACTTTTTAATACAACTGAATATATTGGACCCAGTAGGTGAGAATTAATGCTTTTATAATATTTTACACATTTTTTTTACATAATGCATTATTACAATCAATTGTTTTAAAATGTTGAAGCTTGTAAGGTGTAATATGATACACTGTGACTTCTCTTTATATAGAGGCAGGAATCTCTCAGAAATTATGCCCTGAGAAAATTGTTAGCCACTTTACCTTTCCTATCCATTCCCCACCCTGAGTTTTCCCATAATCTGCTCCATTCCATTTCCACAACATAATCTTTGTCAACTCCATGGCCTTTATATCTAAATCACCCTTATCTTTTCCTAAACCCAGCATAAAAAACAATAACCCACTTTCTGTATAATCACTTTGTTCATATTTATTCTTCCATAACTTTATTATTTGTACCCTTTCTGCTTTAAAGGATTTACATTCAATTAACAAATGACTAATATTTTCTATGCCTTCCTTACACACTAGCACTTTTTTCCATTTACATATATATTCCCTTGTTGTTAAAGATCCTGTTCGAGTGTTAAACAATAAACTACTGTCCTTGCTATTATCATAAATTAACTCACAATCAATGTTCCATTTACTTTTATATATATTTAAACTCTTTTGCTCTCCATACTAGTTCTCCATCTTTCCAACTCCTTATTCTTTATTAATGCATCGATTCTTCTATCCCATTTCTTACCACTATAACACTCAACAATCCTCCTAATACAATCATTCCACCTTTTGTATAAATATACTGATATAAATTCTTTATCCAAATCTTCTGGATACCACATTACCTTTCTCACACCTCTTGTTGCCTATCCTTTACTCATAACTCAATTAAATAGTATTTTGGCTATTCCTTTATTATCCATAAATTGCAATCTACTGGACATTTTTATTTTGCCTTTTGCATCTCTCATATAAAAACTTGACCATCCCATTTTCCCTTGAATTGCTCTCTTTGCTGTCCACACATCTGCATATAATGCATGTCTTCCTACTTCCCTTTGTACTTTTTCTAAGTAATCTAATACTCCTTTACTAACACATAATGCATCATTGCCATACGTTAACCCTGTTACTGCAACTCCCTTTCATACAATTCTAGCTACATCATATTTATTATATGAAAACACTGTTAATTTCTTTATCAAACCCTTTTTTTGCTTCATTTATCAATTTTTTGTCCCATTCATCCAAGCAATTTTTTTGATTATCTAAGATGATTCCCTAATAACTATATCTATTCACCACACTTAACATTATATCCCCCAATAAAAATTCTTCATCTTCTTGATTTTTTTCCACTAAATTTAATCCCCATCTCTTTACCCACCCTTGTGCATGTCCTCAGCATAACTTCCATATTTTCTCTTTTTTTCTGCACACAAAAAGACATCATCCACAAAAAAAGACCTGACAAAGTATATACTCAAAACAAAGCAAAACTCTCCATATAGTAGTGCCATCTTGTGCTAACAAGAGCAATCAATGGATGCCAGAAGGCTTATGCATAAAATCCTTATCTAGTGCCTACTCATCCAATATCCCCAGACTAGTTTCTGGCTTGTGGCCTTCATCAGTGAGGAGCCTTGGATCTGAGAGCACTGCATCTAGATCTTAGGATTCAACACACAAGATGGCACTACTATATGGAGAGTTTTTCTTTGTTTTGAATTGTTTAATAACAATTATTGTGCTAGTATGAAATAGTGATCATGTGATGTTTAGTGGTTTAAAGTATATACTCCCTTGCCATCTATTAACAGTATCTCTATTCCTCCTCCTAATCTTTCTATTGCTCTCTCCATTTCACTCAAATACAACAAAAATGAAATAGGTGACATAGGGCATCCCTGCTTTAGTCCCACCCCATTTTTAACTTTAAGTGATTCTATATCCCCTAATTGATATGTATAGTAATTATTTTCATATAATTTCTTACTAATATCCACTAAAGCTTCATCCATTCCCAAATTTGCTAAACTTACCCATAATCTATTTCTATTTACTCTATCATATACCTTGTTTATATCTATAAAACTCATATATAACTATCTACCTGAATTCCTAGTCATATCCATAAGTTATATAACTACAAATAAATTATCTCCTATATGCGTATCTGATCTAAAACCTCATTGCAACCCCCACTACATTATTTTCTTTCATCCATTTTGCAACTTTTCTAGCCATCATATATGAGAAAACTTTATATAAAACTAATGTTATCAGTATCAACTTTCTATAATCCTTACCCTTTTCATTAAATAATAATCTTACTCTTGTATTACTCCAACTACCTGGAAAAACTCTCTTCTGTGCCATCTTATTAAAAATAATAATAGCTTTACTTTTGCTCTATGCCCTAAATTCACTACCATCTCTGCTGCCCATCTATCTAAACCTCTTGCCTTTCCACTTTTCAATTTCTTCCCTGCCTCATTCAGTTCATTTTCTGTAAAGCTAATATTCCCATTACTATATGCTTTCATGTTTTCTATTGCTCTGTCTTTCACATCTCCCCTACATTTTTCCTTTTAATGTAATTCCCAAAATTTTTACTCCCATCTCTGCCACTTTTATTAATATCCTCCAACAATTTATTATTCAATTTCATTTTCTCTCTATAATTATCTATTTTAGCCAACTTACTTTTTTTCTAAGTACTTCTCCCATTTAGCATCAATATCTTTTTTACTTTCTTTGTTCTTAATAGCACACTTATATTCTCTGCATGTTTTTCCTCTCTTTTATATTTTTACTAACTCTCATTTTTTATTACTTTTATTCTTCTGAATATTCTCACCTAAAACCCTATTTGCCACTTTTTCTATTTCATCATACCAGTCCTTATACTCATCTCCAACAAACTCTACCATGGTTTCTTCAACATGTATTTTATACTCTTCTAACTTATTCTTATCTCTCACTCTCCATTAACATCTTTCACTATTGTTTCTACTTTCATTTCTATTTTCAATCACACTACTAACTATTTCTGTTACATAGAAATTATGATCACTATTACATACTCTCTCTTCAATGTCAAACACCTTAATTTTCCGTACCTTATTCATTTCTTCTTTCTCTATCAATACATAATCTATTTTGTGGAATATATTATTTCTAGACCATGTATATTGTCCCTCATAAATATTTGATAAATTTCCAATTCTCAAATTCACTTTCTGACAAAATTTCTTCAAAAGCTGTCCATTCTTATTATCTACATCATCAATTTCTTCAATATGTCCATTCATATCACCTATACCCCTTTTCTTTAAAACTCTGCATATCCTTAACTAGGCATTCATATATGCTAACATTCCACTCCATTATAGTTTGACTATCTCCAGTAGACTATAGCCACCATCCATTCATGTCTTCCCAACCTTATTTCAAACCACAAATGTTCTTGGCATTTAACAGTATTTAAATATTTTTTTAATATAACACCTATACCACATTCCTTCTTTTTTTTCTTTTCTATTTATACCCTGCCATACCAAATTTTCAATAGGTTCTTTTTTTCTTTGGTGTGTTTCCACTACTGCTAATACCCCAAGTTCTTCATTTTCAATTGCTTTGTTTAATTCCAGCCACATTTTTGGTCTCCTACTATCTTGCATATTTAAATACCCAATCTTAACAAGTTATTCTTTCCTAACTACTCTTTTATAAATTCTTTTTATTTTTTCTTCTCCATTAAATTTATAAATAACTTACTTACCATTAATTTTACAGACCCATTCCCTCTTCACATCTACACTTATATCTAAATCAACTACCTTTTGCTGATTTCTTACATCCCGTCCATTCTTCTTCGTTTTGATAATACTGCAACTTAAAACCTGGCAATTTCATACAAAATATATAACAACCTATTGTGTTAAAATGAATACAAGAAGATATGTAAAAGTAAATTATTCCAAATGTTTTATCAAGCCATCTATGGGAGGTATTATTTATGCATCAGACTAAATATTTTATAAATTATTCACATGTTATTGGCACACCATTATATATAGCATATAGCAACTTGATTGTGTGAAGAACATTACTATAAGAAAAACTTTTGTGTAAAGGTAAAATACACTTCATGGTTGTAAAATAATCATATAATCTGTTTACAAATTTAATGCTAGGTTTTAAGATTCTAGATGATAGTCGAAATTATATATCCTAATTGGTATAGACATATTAAAATACTTCCATCAAGTATCTCATTATAGTTATCCCCAAGGTTGAAACAATTTTTCAGTGGTTGGCTTAAAGGTCTTTTTAAATTTAATATTATTATTTATAAAAGATATAATGAAGATATAATAAGAATGTTATTTTATCTAAATGAAAATTACTGAAGATAAATCATTTATTAGCACAATTGTATTTGAACTTGGTAACATCCCAGACAATAGCTTAGTTACAAGGATAAATACCTAGATAACATAATCTTAAATGAACCTTAGAAATGGGACAATGAAGATTGGCATCAAACATTCACCAATTTTATCTAACAATATAATTAAATACATACATTGATATATAATAAGGAGATAAATATACATATAAAACAGACTTTAGCAAACTCTTTTTTATCCAAGAATTAATTTATGATCTGTAACCTATATGGTTTCTCATAACTATAATATTAAGAATAATTAAAAAATATATTTATAAAATGTGTTATTGTATAATTCATTGAGAAAAATTAGTTTAAATCTATGGTTAAATGCATACCTATAATTATATGACATAGTCATAAGATTTAATATATATATATATATATATATATATATATATATATATATATAAAGCATTAACAAACTCTTTTTCATCCAAGAATTAATTTATATGTCCATATCTACAAGTTACTATCCCATATTTTAATATATCCAGTCCATTTTCTCACAACAATAATAATAATTAAAAAGAAAATATTTATAAAATGTATTATTGTATAGTTCAACAAGGGATAAATATATTCACCTAGTAACCTCTAAAAAATGGGAATTATTACTTCTGAATTATTACAAATATCAGATTTCTTGAGCAAATATTTACACAATTTTACATATCTAAGAAAAAAATAATGTATATATGTACTTGAGCTATAGTTATCTTACTACAGGTTAGACTTCTATCAGAAAAAAATTAGATTTGGGTGAGTGACAATCAGCTGAACTAGCATCAAAAAGTAATCAATAAAAACTTACCTTGATACACAATGAAGGAAAACTTGATCTATGACCCAAATAAAGCACAGAAGAATAGATATCGGACAGATAGTAATTTAATTGGCACAAACAATATTTGATACGTTATAACTTTTTGTGCACGCTAATCATTCTCTAACACACACAGACACAGGCATATATATAAATATGAGTTACAATATACAAATACTTTCTGAATCCTAACGAATACAGAAACTGTAAAATATCTAAGAGATCTGTTTAATAGCCTTATATCTATTTTTTACTTACATAGTAGATATCCCTGGGATTTGAATTCCAGTGCTTTTGGAGTATCTGTGAGCATATGCGAGTTCAATAAGCTATCTTATCTGCTATGCCTCATAACTTTGCAGTAATTAATTCTCTAGAGTGCATGCTTTCTGCAGAGATTATTTAATTTCCTACATGGCTTATCAACACTATAATCAATATTTGTTCTGTTTTTAATTACAGATATTTTTAATTAGAATTATTAATGCATTTTAATTAGATTTCTAATTCATTTTAATTACAGATATTTATGTACAATAAATATTTCTATAAGAACTTTTATATATAAAATATAAAACTCGTATTTATCTCAAAAATATCAAATGCCAAGAGCTAAATTAGTCAATATAATAAAGGTCTGCCCATCCCTCGCATATGTATGTATAAATGGATTATTCTCCTGTACATGAGGAGTCAGAATGACTAAACGTCAACATGGATAGCATGACAACCTTGGCACTAACGTGGGCTTTGAACAATCCATCATCAGATTTTCAATGAAATGGAAAACTGAAGAGTTGTGGGTTGGAGTAGTTTGAAGCCTGTCCATTAAAGTATGAAGATTGACTATCTTAATAGAAGCAGAGTATTGATTGTATATATGTGTGGAGATAGTAATCTGGATCAACTGATGAGTGCTGGTTTAGCATGAAATACGAACATTAGTTATTATTTATCTTTTCAACATGTGTGTGATCAGATGGGTCAGCAATATAAGATGGCACTGAGAGGTTGTGGGTCGTGTGAAAGTCTGAGTTCGAATCCTGCATACATTACATATATAAATGCAGGTGTAAGCCTTTACAATGTATCAATATAATAAACTAAGTGCACTAATTCACATTTAAATCTCTAACCAAAAAAATTACAAATTCACTACCAATTGGTAATAAATTTAATTTTGACTAGAGATTTAATCGTGAATTGGTATATCCAATTTATATATCACATCATATTATACATATTACATACAAATATTATCATCAATATTTTATAAAATATATAATATAGTCAACCAATATCCAGATGTAATACTTCTATCACTTTAGAGAATTATTGTGTGCACACCATAGTCTTTAAGTCATTCTAGCATTTTTTACTTTTTGGTTCACCTCAGAAGTGCATTAAGTTAGGATTCTTCACCACTACTTTCATTCTCATTTTCTTGAGGCTGCTTAAAACTAGACTTTTCTTTATCCTATACTTCCAATGATTCATCAAGACAGATAATCTCTGTCATTTAATCAGCATTTGTTTCTATTATCGGTGAACACTTGTCATTTTTCTCAGTCTCCATTTCAATTAATTCCATTTAGCAGTTTTTTGAAATGATTTATATGTCTTCAGATTTTATTATCACCAGTCAGCACTATCATTCTGAATTGTTTGTTCTTTAAATATTATTCCTGATAATCAAATCATGATATTTGTTTTTGTATATGGAGTTTTGCTACTTTTATTTTATTGCTTATATCTTTTATATTACTGTGGATCAACAATGACTCCTGGGTTCATAGTTTTTGATTCACCAACATTTCTTCAGCCAATATTTTTATAGAAAGAATAGGTGTAGAATATTGGAAAAAAATTGAAGATATTACAAATTCATTAATATTCTTGTCTTATTTAATGTTTGTATACACTGCTGGACTACCTTTTACTTTGTTATATATTTTTAGAGTATCCAAATCATTAGCAGTTTTCACAATTCAATATTCTGCTTATTTAAAATAAGAATCTATGACCATTTAAAAAATGTGGCTCTTAAAAAGACCAGAATGGCCTATGGGTATAAATTGCTATAAATTAACAGCATGTAGCCATAATTTTTTGTAGGAAATATAGCTGCAGTTTATAATGCAGATAGCACTATATTTCCTTTTCAATGTCAATGTTCATGAATACTTCGGTTATAACAATATGGGGACAATGTTTATGGAATAGTTTTAAAATGTATTTTCTACTTACAATTAGAATCAATGTGCTGTCTCTCATCAGTATTTATCCTTACATATTGACAAATTATTGCAACCATTCCAAAACTGCTGCATTACACAATTTAAGGCCATTCATTTCTAATCCATTTACTTAACATTGATTGGCAGTCAGGATTTTCTATTTGTTGATGCCAGTATTATTTAACACAATTCAAATTAGTTTATCTAATTTATTTGTGCAGTAAATGTCACCATTCTCATGCCTACATTTTATCAATTTCCAATGTATACATTAATAAAAAATTGAATATTGTCCACATTACAATACTAGCCAGCAAAACAAAATTTTTTACTAAAATTCTTCCATGACCATGATTTCAGCTATTAACAAACAGACCTTTTTATATACTATTGTGTTTTTTTAACTTAAAGCTTTATAATTAGCTAAAAAAGTAAAAAGTGGCTTCTGAGGGGTTACATTAGATCCTAAGATCTAGGTGTAGTGCTCTCAGATCCAAGGTTCCTCACTGATGAAAGCCACAAGCTAGTAACTAATCTGGGTATATTGAATGAAAAGGCACTAGATAAGAATTTTATGCACAAACCTTCCTGCATCCATTGATTACTCTGGCTTGCACTGAGTGGTGCTACTGTATGAAGAGTTTTGCCACTGTGAATACATCTTTTATCTTGTTGAATTTGACTTGAAAAGATCTTCTCGTTAATAGATAAAACCATGGTTATGGAAAAAATTTAATAATTTTTTTTTTGGTAGTATTGTAATGTTATATGATTTTCTATTTTAATATATATTAATAGTCTATAAAAATTATTTAGAGTCTCTTTATATGATAATAATTTTAAGAAGTTTAAATCATTGTTAATGGAAGCATTAAAATTTAAAAAAAATCACATTTTTATAAGAATGCAAAATCATAATATTTTGCTAATTTTTTGTAATTAAAAATTCAAAAATAAGAAGATAATTTGTAGTAAGTTTTATAGTAAAATTTAATTCATTTACTTTAAATTGGTTTTGAACTCAGACTTTCACATGACCCACTACTCTCAGTGCCACCTCATATTGCTGACCCACCTGAAAGTAGTGGGTCATGTGAAATTCTGAGTTCGAATTCTGCATATATTACATATATAAATGCAGGTTTAAGTCTGTACAACGTATTAATTTAAATTGGTTTATAAAATAAAATTTTAGTGAAAAATTATTTAAAAAACTGAAAAAAAAATTTCAAAATGAAAATTGATTCACTGGATTTATTAAATGATTTACATATATTTTATGATAAACAGAGAAAGTTGGAATAAAAATCTGAAAAATGAATGTGAAAAATGGGAATGAATATTACAACGATACTTGCAAAATAAAAAATAAACATGGAAACAAAAATCAAGTTAATAATAGTTTAAAATAGTCATATAACAACAAAAAAATAAAACAATTTGTGAATTTAGCAAATATGATGTTTAATGGAAAACAACAAGACATTTTTCAAAAGATCTAAATTTGCTTCATTTATGATAATATTTATGAAATGATTATAGTTAGTGTAGAAGCAGTTACTATATGGGATAATAATTGAAACACACAGGCTTATTATATACCTGTGTCTATATATGTAATATATAGGGTATATGAGCACAAACTTCCACATGCCCACCCCTCTCCACCCTATCTCATAACACTGATACACTTGAACACATGAAATACGTATATTGGTGATTATTTCTCTTTTCAACATATATGTGTTCAAGTGTATCAGTGTTTTGAGATAGTGTGGAGAGTGGTGGGAATGTGGAAGTCTGTGCTCATATACCCTATATATTATATATGGGATAATAATAAAAGATGATTATAAAACCTTAATTTGCAATGACAATGATTAGTACATAAATAATAATATATCAACATATAACATTAGAGTTAATAAAAATAAAGATAATGTTTAAAAAGAAGTTGAAAATAAATGTAAATGCAAAAGAATAATTATATATATATATTACTATTTGCGGGATATTCCGTGTAGTGAAAAAGCTAAATGCTGACGTTTCAGTACAATATCAAGTACAGAGGAAGGTACTTGATATTGTACTGAAACGTCAGCATTTAGCTTTTTCACTACACGGAATATCCCGCAAATAGTAATAATAATATGACATCTTTTATCCGTGAAAACATCAGAATTAATATATATATATTCTAACCTAATAAATATATCCTCTTTTTATTCTTTGTAATTATTTATTAGTTTAGTTTGCACTAATTTTTCAGGTTGTTGTTAAGGCAACCAAAATAAAGCAACATATCCATTAATTTTCCAATATGATCCAAAATACCTTTCATATAATACAATTGTACATTCAATTCTCTTAAGCCATGCCACGATTTTAATAACAACAATAAATGATCACTTATTAATTTAAAGAATAATTATAATAATATTAATCTCAGGGTTCTTTGTTTCATGTAAGGAAATGCTCGGCAGTATTGTGTTGTCGCATATGACTGGCATTCTGGTCGGCTATAGGAAACATTTATTTTACTTAAATTCAATGTGTCTTCATCTCTCATATCAACTGCTATATTATTTAAAGAGATGATAATTCTATTCAATAATGACGTATAATTTTGAATAACACAGCCTTTTTTTTTCAGAATCTCAGTCAGAATAATAAAAAGACAAGGGTGCTTTTTGTGTCCTTCCATCATCCATGACAACACAATAATATAACTAAGATTTATTACTTAGACAATTTAACTAAATGGGAATGGAATAATGTGCAACCAAAGTTAATGGTTTGGGAATAAATTTAGTCTTAAGTTTTCAACTCCATAAATAATTATCATTAAACTAAAATATAATGACATATTCCGATCTGCTTAACTTTATTTATCTGGTATATTAAGTTTTTAAGAATTTGGAATGATTTCGGACTCAAGAAAAGGTTTTGCAAATATTGTGCAAACACTTATATTTAGCATATAAAAACAAAAAAATGAATCTACAACAAATTTTAACAAGACTATAATTTATTATTATCACAAAAAAATATATGAACATTTATTCAATAATCCCATAGTAATACAAAAATATAAAATATAACTGACATTAATCTGTATACTCTTTTGGTTATGGACTAGAAGTTACTACTTCTCCTGTACGCAATCATATGGATTGACTAACTAAAAGTACATTTCATTACCAATACATTGTTTATTAAATTTTGGTAACCTTGTAGAAGCTTTTATTCAAAATTATTGACTAACTATTTTTTTTTTTTTTAAAATGATTAATCCCATCATATGCAATACGCAAAATATTAAATTTATTTCTAATACATTTACTTTATTTATGGTCTTTAATGGGATAACCTATTCTAATTATAGGCCAGTTATCAGAAGTTACAATTACCGTCTTACATTTAACTTAATGCTAACTTAAGTTATGATACAAATTTTATTCATACGTATAATTTTAAATATGAGTATTATTTAATTACTAACCAGAATTAAATATTGCATTTGAATATTCCTTCAGTAAATAAGCGTTTTAAATTACGCAATTTTAATTACTTTCTCCATTGATTTACTTGTCAAATACTAGCAATATTTAGCAGCACAATACAGATATTGATCTTAGTTATTAACGCACTATTTATACTAAAGTGGATCTTGAGGAACTAACACCTCCAATATAACCTTTATCTTGCCCGAACTTTCAAAATTAAGCACAATAATCAACACCTTCCATGGTGGAGCTATTTTTATTTTCACATGAGGAATATGGAATAACCACGAAGGTCTGTAGAGTAATCTACTACATTAAAATATTTTGGTGGTTTCTTGCCTCTTACTTGGGCATACAATGAACACACACCAAATACAATCCTCTCCTGGGATTTAAATGAATGAAGCATACTAAATGCTAGATAAATTCTTGATCGTCCTATCTATGAGAATCGATCACTTGGGCTATAAACATACCTGAACATTATATTTAAAATCTTCCTCTCATGGAAAACAAAGCTTTTGGGGAGATCATTTTTCATCCCACAAAATAAATACATTATAATTATTACCTATGCGAATATTAAGCATATACCAATGCTATATCTGGGCAGGATAAGTAAATACACTGATTATAATAAACTTATGTTACCGTGTATACTTTGATCAACATCTGAAATCAATGGACATCATAAAATAAAAGTATAATAATTTTAATTTTAATAAAGGAACATTCAAAATAGTTGGTAGCATACTATCTTAAACTAAATAAAGTGGATGTGTTATTTAAGAATAATTAGGAATAAATTCCTCAATTAATACAGTATAAATTCGTTTCAAAACTTTAACAAGAAATATTTTGTTATAGCATTTTTTTTTCTTTAGTTACTTCTGATAATTTTCAATATTTATTTTACCCCTTAAATATCTAAATATTTTTCTTTTACGTATCTAACATACAAAATTTCTACCTACAATTGTATGTAATAATTAAAACATATTTTATAGATTTTTTTTCTTTCGTGTTAAATATCAACTTAACCTATAATAATTATATTAAAACATACCTTTGTCATTACAAGGCTATTAAATATCACTTGACCATAAAGACTTTAACCTATGTGATATAACAAAAAAAATACATATCATTTTATAACTTAGTTTTAAACAATCATTAATTAACAAGTGCATACTCTCTCATTAGAAAATGTTTTTCTGTTGAACAATTGGTCCAGGTGAAGAGCTTTATCCAGTCGTATTTCACGAAGCAAGTTTAAAAACAATAAACGCATGGTATTATTTCCTTTAAATAAAAGTTTTCTCTTATTTTGTGCGTTTAATAAATTAGGTAAAGAAAAATATAGCAGAATTGAAGATCAATTCTTACTTGAATTAAACTACTACAATTTTGGGATCCAAGAAAAAAAGTAGACTTCTAACATAGACGAATATTTGACTATAGACGATAAACATACACAATATTTTTTTTATTTATTGATGATAAGTACCATTCATATTAGCTAGCTTACTTATGGATGAAAATGCGCAATTTTCCAGAGATTATTATGATAATAACTGCAGCTGATTTACATGTATAGGAAGTTTTACTAACTCCAACTGATGTGTAATATAATATATATTTATTTTTATCATTAAGTCACTAAGATATTTAGTTTTGTTCATACTTTAGGAATTATAAATTTTTTTAACGGTAACTTCTCCGTAAGAATGCCCCTATATAACTCTTCCTATATTTACTCTGAGAAAGTTTATATTTTTTTTCAAAAAAAAATATACAGGTGCATAATTTAATCTTATTTATCATTATTATTATTTCCAGACAATTCTTGGTGAATAAAACATATTTTAACGTATGTAACTACATTACTTGTAAAGGCAGACAATATTGAGAAAGAGCGCGAAAATGTTTCTAGTTGATTTTCCTTGGTTTCAAAATATTTCTTTCACTTATTATTTTTTTTTTTATACCAAGAAAATATTAAAAAGTGATACAAAGTTACTAAATAATTATTTCTCATTTGGAAATTATTTATCTTCCTTAATTTAGACATAATAACACTTTTCGTGATTCCCTTAGTTAATTCTGTCATTTTCGAACTTTAGCGCGAGACAATAAATTTTTAAGTATAAAAGGTTTTTAAATATGTAGATGGCACAGAAAATCAGGATGCCTTATCAAAAAAATTTAGCCACACATTATATTATTAAAATTTTACTTTGATTACATTTATTTCTGCAAAATAAAATGAAAAAATTGAGTTACCAAATTTCAGCACTGTTCCTTCCTTGAAAACTAAAAGCAGACTATATATTTTTTTAAAAAAAAAAAAATGATCTTGACTTTAGCGACCTCTTACAGAAAAATAATCATTTGATTATAACATAAACAAAAGAAAGGAAAAACTTATTACAATCATATAGTTTTCAGTATTATCTAAATAGATTACAAAGTGATTTGACAATATAAAAAAAATAATAATACATTAAATTAACAATCAGTGATGTATAATTCTTTAAACATTATTTTTTTTTTACAAAAAGAAATTACCAGAAGTTATTGTGCTTTATGATAAGACATTCATCCACTCTCCCCTCTACCCATCCAAAATCAATTACTGTTTATGATATTTGTTTTTATACTATATTAATTTGCTTTAATTATTAATATCTTAATTAAATTATTCATGTTCTTTTTAAAAATGATATTGCATTACTAAATCTATTAGTTATTCACCCAAAACATGCCAAAGTGAGTGAATAGCATACTTTATTAATCAATTATTACTATGGTTATTTTATCTTTTTATTTCTTTAAAGAATAGCATTGTTTTCCTGCAGAAATAATGCCAAGTAAACCAAGTGTCAATAACACTAGGTTACAATATATATATATAGTAAAAAGTCAAAATTTGTTTATTGGTGATGAATATAAAATTAATAGATTTGTTGAATTAACAAAAACAGATTATAAGAATAAAATAGATAGTGGAATAGAAAACATATAATATTAAAAAAAACCATTCAATATTATAAAAACAGGCTATAAAATTTTAATTTCTATAATGAAAGATAGTAGTATGCTTAATAATGGTCAATATAAAAAATTATATCTTACTGCATAGAAACACCCTAATACATTTACAAAGATAAAAGCAAAAAAGATATATCAGTAAAAATAATATGTAACTTTAATAAAGATATATTTTAAAATTCATGTAAATAATTAATAAACTAATTAAAAAGTTAAAACAGAAAAACTCTCCATACATTAGGGTTACGCAGTGCAAGCCAAGGTAATCAATGGATGCTAGAAAGCTTGTGCATAAATTCCCTATCTAGTGCCTATTCATTGAATATCCCCAGACTAGTTTCTAGCTTGTGGCTTTCATCAGAGAGGAGCCTTGGATCTGAGAGCATTGCACCTAGATCTTAGTATCTTAGATCTTAGGATTCATTGATTACTCTGGCTGGCACTGAGTGGCACTATATATGGAGAGATTTGCCTGTTTTAACAGCTTGAGCAAACATAAGAAATGGTGATCATGTGATGTTTAGTAATTAAAAAGTTATTGATATTTAAATAATTTACAATAAAAAGTTCTCAGTAAATTATTGGAAAAATAAAATAAAGTTCACAAAAAAATAAATAATATACTTATTTACTATAGAGTAAATGAATCCAAGTATATTATATAAAAAAGTATTGATATAATAATTAAAATATTACAAAAGGAAGTGTGTAACAGAACGTCATAAAGTATTAATACAATAACATATCTAACTGATAAGAATTTATATTTTAAATAAAATGATGTATATATAAAAAGTAATAATAAATAAATCATGAGTTATGTTAAAAGTGGTGTTGTATCACAATTGTTTAGAGATCACATGATCATCATCTCTCATGCTAGCACATAGTGCCACCCTATGCCAACCAGAGTAATCAATGGATTCCAGAAGGCTTGTACATAAAATCCCTATCTAGTGCCTACTCATCCAGTATCCCCAGACTTGTTTGCTCTCAGATCCATGGCTCCTTACTGATGAAGGCCACAAGCCAGAAACTAGTCTGGAGATATTGGATAAGTAGGCACTAGATGGGGATTTTATGCACAAGCCTTCTGGTATCCATTGATTACTCTGGTTGACACAGGGTGGCACTACTGTATGGAGAGTTTTGCCTGTTTAATTATTTATAGTCTATATGAAAATAAATATAATCACTAAATATATAAATAAGAAATATACTATTACATATAATGTATATGTTGATGTTGTGATGATAAATCAAAATAAAAGAATAATTAATATTATTTATTACAAAGTTTAATGTTAATTTTTCTGGATATGGTAATACACATGAATGATAATAAATATATAATAGCAAAACATAACATTAATAATATTGAAATAAGAGGTATAATAAAAATTGATTCATTACAATTAAATCAAAAATTGGCTGCAATTAAGGTGAAAAATTGGTATATTAACACAATGTTAAAATAATATTTATAATCAAAACATTTATTTATGAAAGTTATTTTAATATTAAGGATGTGTAGGATGTAAGTGGAAATTGTGGTTAATATATAGTATAAATGTATTGTTGTGTCTTAGTCCTTTATACTTGAGAAGTCTGCTTGTAACACTGGATTATTTCTTTGGCTAGTCTGGTTTAGTTTTGAATTTGGGGTAATTTTGATTATATATGTTAGCCAAGAATCTGAAATTACACATTTCCAAGAAATTCAATGCAAGTAAAGAATAGCTACTGTTGAATGAAATATTTTCATGGATTGTTATTATAATAAAGAATAAAAATAAGGAGATTATATCCATATAAACAGAGATAACTTTTGCCTTTTAAAATTGATAGAAAACTATCAATTACTACCAATTGTCAATATTCCTGAGACTAACAAGTTTCTCCATTAACCTATAATATATAAAGTAATGTTTAATAATAAAAACAAGAAATATATAAACGATGATAAAAAGTTGAAATAAATTAAAATACTCTATTCAATATATAATAAAAAAAAATAGAATAAAAGAGTGAATAGTAAAAATCTTGATTATTTGCTGATTAACAATAGACAAATTGGCAATAAATAAAAGCAAATAGTGTAATAAATAAAATAGAATATATAAAATATGAAAATATATTTTAACAATAATTCAGGTGAACCAAAGATATACAAATATGTACTGATAAATTTTGATTCCGCATAAATATTTATATTAGTTAATAAAATTGGAATGAAAGTTATTTAATTGAAATATATATATATATAATAACAAATGTGATGATGATACTGATGATTTACAGCATAGAACTAAAGGTTTAAACTGAATACAAGACTTCCCAAAAGCATTTTAATACCTGATCATTATAATTTACAAATTATTACTATCATCCTTGCATATTCACCAATGGACTGCATGAATTCCTAGGGTTGTAGATATTACTATCACATAGGATGTTAAAAGAATAATTTTGGATTGATTTCAGTAAGAAAGCACAAACAAAATGGATTAATAAAAAAAATAACTTATTAAGATTGATTATTGAAAACTGTTGCTTATATACATGCAACAATTACTAAGTATACAAAAATATTAAAGATAATAATAAGAAGAAATATTTTAAATTTAAGGTCTTATTATATCTATAATGGTAAGATTTTACCACATAAAATATTTAAAGTTTCAAACTATGGGTTCTGCAGATATTCTTTTAATATATTTATGAATGTCTTCATTAGTTCTTTCAAAGATGGTACTTATTATCCTTGTGCACTGGTGATGTTAGATTAGGTATACAGTAGAATTGGTGATGTTAGATAGGGTAAGGTATCAGCAGGTCTTGGATCATTCTTATGGTACTGTTTGCTTCTTTCATCATTGCATTATTAAAGCAGGCAATGGCTGATTTTAGCAAACTTCAGCATTTGTTTCTGAATTCAATCATATTCCAGATGCTTGACTGGCATTGTTGTTGGTGTCTAGCCACACATACTAAATAGTCTTCTGACTGATAAAGTCGTTATATTTGCTGTTATAAATGGAATATTGAAAAATACTGTAAAACACTTAGCAAGATATGTCTGTCAAGTTATGATTAAAAACAATTTCACCTAACAGTTTCTATCCAGTGCATGAGCTCACTGCAACACTGCTTCTTGAGATGAGTGTTCAAATAGACTAAAGTAGACTGGTCTCTTGGACTGGACTGGCTTGAATTGTTTGTTTCAGACCTATTTATATCCACGCAAGGGATGTTTTCCAAACAACAGATTCATCACCAGCTAGTTACAAGATTTGATTTCTGCTTCTTTTCAACAGTATGTTTTTGAAAAACATGTTCTTTATTCCTTTCACAATATGTTGTGGCAACAAATAATTTTATAGATATTTTAACATTATATCATGATTTGATAACTAAATTAACAAAAAAAAAGTTTTTTATTTATATTAGATAGCAATAGGAAAAAGAAAAAAAAATCATAATTGACTTTTAAAATTTGATTGACAACTTTTACAATTTTATTATCTCCAAAATTAATTTACTATAAAAACTGACATGACGTTTTTATTTAAGCTTCCAATTAGAAAGCAGATCAAAATGGTACAAAATGCTTTAGATTATTATAACTGCACAATTCAAATTCCTTGCATGCATCAAAACTATTTTTGTTTGTTTCTTTACAGTGAAATTTATTATTTTATTGTTTTTAATTTATTACAAAGTAACTTTATAAATTTCTGCTCCCATAATATTAAATGTACAGTATTAGAAATTTATTACAGAGAAAAAAAAACCTTATTTGCCTAAAAGAAGATAATGACAATAGGCTTACGTTTTTAAAACAGCATGAATTTGATTTTAAAATTAACCAGAAAATTGGTAGTTTGCATTTTACTGGAGTAAAAAATTATAATTTAAAGGCTAGAAAATATAAATTTGTTGCTTTAATTCTTAGAAAACTTCAAGGCAAAGCACTGTCAAGCTCTGATTACTATAAAATATATTTGTATGCTACCATTGTTTTTAGAATATTTGCAAATATAGTTGCACAGGGAAAATTTCCCCTTTTCATCTCCTTGACTTTGGCAGATCATACCTTTACTATGCAGCTAAGTTTATTGCCTCATGGCTCACAGATGATCTCAGTTTTGGTTCATACAGTTTGAAATCTTAATATAAATATGAATTTATTGAAAAAATTCAAAATCTCAAAATTGATAATAGTTGCAAAATTGTCTTTCTAGATGTTAAAGAAATGTATTGGTCTGTCCCTCATTATGAATCTATTAAAGTCATAGAAGAATTTTTACAACAAGTCAATTATAATATCAAGAATTTTTTTTATTATAGACATATTAAATTTGATTAGTGACAAAGTAATCACATCAATTAATCACAAAATATATAAACTGAATCATGGCTGGCCTTTGGGGCTTCCATTCAGTGAAGTTGTCTATAGTTTGTACTTGTCCAAATTTGAGAATTTAATTTTTCCAAAATTTGAAAGTCTGTCAAATATAGTCTTATATTCCAGATACATGGACAATATTTTTGTATGTGCTAATAAAGAAATGTAAAATTCATATTGAATTAGCATCTGCAACTGCTCTAACTTGGACTCCTGAACAACATAAATTTTTTAGACTTAGATATCATTAGGAAGGGCAATGTTTTAGACTATAAAATGATTTTAAAACCATTAAATGTAAGAGGCAACATACACCCTAGGTTTAATACTCCCATTTCCCAAAAGGTTTTCTCCATAGAAATTTAAAGCTGTCCAAATTCGAGGCTGATCAGAGAAGAACATTGATATATACACTGAAGACCTAATAAACCTTGGGTACAATTCTAAAAACATAACCACAATTATCACAAATTTTTATAACAAAATCTTGCACCCTATAAACATTCAACCTGACAATAACAAATGATATTGTCTCATCTTTCAAAACTTGTACATGATTTAAAAAACATTTGTATCAATAAATACAATATCAGTTTTCATTTGCATCTTTAAATAAATTATTAAATAATTCAAAAGACAAAATATCTAAAGAGGCTTCATATCAAATTGTATACAAAGTTAATTGCCCAAAATCTAATTACTTGAAGTCTTACTATGGTGAAACCGGTGCTAACTTATACAAGACTTGTTCAGCATAAATATTTGTACAACCAGGCCAAGAAAAACAATGAATAATTTTATATTTTCTTGGATCATAAGTTGCAATCAGGCCATAACTTTGATCCTTCTAGAGCTGACATCATTTGTTCTGAGAGATGACAGAAAGGAGGCATGCTCAATAGCTAAAGATCATCATGCCATCAATAATGTAACAGTCAGAATCGTCTACCTCGCTAACACACTGCATAATTCAAACCCCAGACCCGAAACTGAACATTCTAGGAGGGGTTGCCTTCTAGATATACTAAGTTCGAATCTAAAGTCCAAATTTCACAGCGCCACCTACGTGATAACGCATCTGATGCTACACTAGCATAACCTTTTACCGGTGCCTGGTGGTCAGGGAGAAACAAAAGACTCTATACTAAGATAAGTTTGGGTGGCTAATTAACGTCTATGGATTTACAAAAGAAATGCAGAAAATATATATATCTAGACCGAGACAGTGATAGGAATCAAATAAAATAAGAGATAAAATTTAGTTTTAAATAATTGCACACAATTTATTTATATCAATATATAGATCAAACGCCACTGTCTGCTTATATGAGACAGGGACGCGTATTAAGTAATTGTTGGCATTTATATTTCAGTAATGACAAAAGGGTTTTAAAACAGAGTGATATATTCTATTCCTCGGGCTAATAGCATTACGATAATGTGCTTGACGAGATAGGAATATGTGCGAGGTGCTTTGAGTAAATAGACAAGTTTAAGAAAAATATTTGAAATGAAATGTTCTAAAATATTTATTGATTTCGAGAATAGTAACGGACTAAAGCTTACTAAGCAAACGTGGGAATGTGATCAAAGCATTTATTTGAGAATAATAATAGATTTGTATTGGGAGGTCAGTATTGCTGACAGTGAATTTATAAAGTTGGAGGGTGTGACTCGTTTAAGTCACGGATGCTTTGTAAAATAAATATAAAATGAAACAATATTGAAAATCCGGAATAATTACGGAGGGCATCTCGCCGCTAACCCGTAGGAAAGTATTTTGACGAAACAGCCGAAACTTAGCGACTGTGTGACGATTGCGTTTAATTCCCAGGGGTGTCATTTGTGAACACCCTCTGCCTGGAAACTTGCAATGAGCGAAAGAACGGACTTTGCCGTGTAAAGAATCCTTGGAAAATAAAAACAAAGCGGTCTCAACAACCAATTCATGTACCAGCAATACGAGACTAGTGTATATAAAAACATACTAAATGGGTTTTACTTGTATTAAGAGAAATGCCCAATCAAATTCCCTGAAATTCATTTAAAAGGGTCCGCACATTCTCGACATCAATGATGAACTTTATAATTAAAATAGAACACGGTAATTAAAATAAGAAAATGCATGCTTGCGGGTTTGAAAAGTAAGTATAGATTTATATACGCAATCATGCATTTGGGGACACATTTAATCATTGACTTCGCACATACTCTTATATTAGATTAAAATCAATAACATGTAGATTTTAAACTATGTGATTATGTTACATTAAAGAAAAGAATCGCCCTCGAACGAGTGATTTGCAAGACAATAAAATTGGAAAATTATAAATTTAAAATATGCCTTAATAGCGGCGTCTTATTTTCAATAGAGGGAATAGTTCACTCGGTCAAAGACGATTCTGACACATTATCATAATAAAATAAAAGAAAGCTTTATAAATAGAAAATATTAACCCAAGGATAGAGAGCAAAATGTTGAGCATATTTAAACACACAAAATAAATACACAATGAAGTTGTGAAATATAAGAAAACAATGTTAAATAGCTATAGCATGTTAGTTAGTGATCACAAGAGCTCTTGGGTTAATTTAGGTTACCTCTGGAGAAGCATTTGCAGGTAGATGTTCGGCAGGTTTTATAATTCAGCAGCAAAATCTGGAATGTTCATATTTTGGCAGCGGCAGCAGCAGTTCCGGGATCCGTGTGATAATTTTTTGATGGTATGGAGCAGCGGCTGGCTATTCCGAGGGGACATAGCCATCTTAAACGCCTCTACTCGGACATGTCAAGGTTAGCAAATTATTAGAATTTTAGAACAACTCAGAAACTTTTAGACAACTCAGAATTCTTTTAAAAGCTTAGAAACCTTTAAGAGCTTAGAAAGCTTAGAATAGCTTAGAATAGCTTAGAATGGAGAACAAAAGAAAAACATCCTTTTTATAGTAAAATTTAACAATAGATTTGTCCTGGGGCATACAAAATTATTGGACTTATCTGCTGTAATTAAATCTATCCGAATGTCTAAAGGAATTCAACATTAATTAATTTCTTTTGTTAACTTCCCCGTCGACATTCGAATTACAAACTAGATTTAATTAAAATTGCTGCTACTAATTAAAGAAAACTTAAGTGGACAGCTGCTGTTTTTAGATAAACTTATATAATTAAACTATTGTCCCTCATTTATTTTAACAGAAATATTTGGGATGATTTTTATTAAATAAAACGAAAATTATTTTATTTTAAATTGTAATATTTGAATCTATCTACTAAACGAATATTTACTAAATGAATTTTATTTTAAATCAAAATATATTACGACGGTAATATATTTGTAAATAGATCCAAACAAAATAACTAACAATTTATAATTTTGATATGTTTTAAAATGGATATCATAGTGTGTGCGCAATTACGACTTATATAACTTACTTTTTAATAAATGTAAATTATGTGAACAAATACATAATTCATAATATTTTATTTTATTTGGGAATAAGTTATATATATAATACGAGCATTGTGCTCGTGGTTTAAAATTAGGCGGGATTTTCGGTATATAAGTGTATTGCAGACACACTACGATAGATTGGGGTTCAAACTAAGGTATGAGGGTAGGAAGTAGGTGAGAAAAGGTGAAACGAAGATCTGCAAAGCAGACCTTACTGTTTCACATTCCCTTAGTGACGGAACAAAAAAAATTGTTAAAAAAAAAGATCTTACAACAGGTGTCCACCTATGAAGCCTGCATAAAAAAAATTTACAAGATAACCCATAATGTACAGGATATAAATATAATGAAGAAACGAAACTGAATTATATACCCGGATCATATTAATAAATCTACCGTCTAGCGAACATTTTTTTAATATCCCCCCCCATTCTTCCAACAAAATTTTATTTAAGAACTAAATTTAACACTGTTTATATCCGATCTCCTGTTTATATTATTCTGTGACGTGTCCATTTCTTTTTTTTTTGTTGTTGTTGTTGTGTTTTTTTTTTTTTAAAAAAAAAAAAACTACTATAATCCTGGGTCTGGTGGGTAATAACTGCTTTTATAATTTGATGACTGCAGTCTCGGATTATCAGGTCTCTTTACCTTGTCTGGCGGTTCTTTGGCCCAGGGACTGAAATCCAGAGTGGTTAAGAATTCGGCCATTTCCTCCACCTCTTTGATTCTGCTGCCCGCCATCAGCTGTTGTATCGGTAGCGGCATATTCTGTTGAACGGTACGTATAATATGAGTATCAGAAAACGCAAACGTGTTCAGTGATCGAAGGCGATTGACCTGGCGAATGAAAAATTGCGTGTGTGTTTCCTTGATCGCTCCGTACTTTTCCTGGCAAATGGTATTTAGAATTCCGCTCTGCCGATCCTCACTCCAATAATATCTTAGTAACAGGCTACAGTAATTCGTAAAGTTGTTTGGTTTTTTCACCAACAGGCCCCACCAATCTTTTGCATAGCCATATAAATGATGGCTAGCGATAGCAGTCTGTTCATGCGGATCCGTTTTATAAAACTGAAAGAAATCCCGCAGGCTATCCAGGTGTGGGTGGGGGTTTTCTCCTATTTCTCCTCGAAATATTTTAACAGTTAATATCTTAGCAAGTTGGGTTTGAACCCCAAAATCTGGAATTAAGGTCCTGTGGATTGTATCTATCCCACTACTATGCGCTTGAGGAGGTGGTAGATCATCGTTAGAGGCCTGACATCTTTGGTTTAGGTCCACTGCCTCGTTGATACTGTTTGTATCGTCAGGTTCTGTTTTTGCTATCAGGACTTCGTTGTCCAGGTATTGTATTATTTTTGGCTCAGTTTGATCTCGGCATTCGCTCATTTTTTTCCGATTTCCTGAGCAGTATTCTTCCAATTTCCGTTGGAGAGCCCTATATCCTTCTCTCGCTTGTGCCAATTCGTCGAGGAGCATCATGGTAAACTTTTTATACTCCGTCTCTTTTCTTTGGGCTTCCTCTTCCTGCTTTCTTGCCCTCTCTTCACTTCTCTTATATAATTCCACCAGATCATCCAGATCGGAATCTTCCTTGGTCATTTGCTGGACAGTTCTCATACTTATTGGAGGAGATTCAAGAAATCCGGATGGGTCCGGTTCTTGATCAGCGTGGTTGTTGTCCATATTACCCCTGGCTTTGGATGATTATCGTGATCGATGATGATGATTACTTTTTATTTTATCGCTAACTATATTAATATATCTTTAACACAATGTATCGCACTGATAAAGAAAATGTTTAAACTGTTTTACGTGGAGCTTATTAAAACTAATACGGTAAAAAAAAAATGCTCTTATTATTTTTCCTTGTTTAAATCTCTGCGATGATTACGTTTAATTACAATTTTATTAATGGCTAATAGGCTATCTCCCTCTCGGTTCTGTCGGCCTAATTGCTGCTTTTATATTTATCACTTAAAACCCCAACTACTGCCCTCTTACTACTGCTAAAATTTCTCGCTTAAATCTGCTGCCAACATATATATTTTTAACTGCCCGTATATATAAAATCTCTTAAATTCTACCTGTCAAAATATTTCGCTAAAATATATATTTTTAAACTCAAGCAAATTTTATTTATATATATTAACATTCGCTAGATCCGGGTATAATTATTTCGTTCCTTCTTATTTAAGATTTGCAAACATATATATTTATTGACATAATTATTGATCCGATTCACGTCTCATTATTTGGTCTAAGAAAAATTTACACACGTTTAGAAAACAAATTTCATACAAAAGAATTGAGCCTGGTGACAAAATTTATTTTAGAAGTAACTCCGTTTAGTGAAATTACCCTTGGGCGCCATGTCACCAGTTAAAAATATCCATAGACTGTTAGCTTCCCAAAATTAATTTTAATAACTATTCCATTTAACTACGGGCACTCGTTAAACATTCGCATTTTTTTTTATATATATATATTGATTACAACATTTGATTTATCATTATGCTATATTGCGCGTTGAGCCGATAAAACTTTATTTTGATAGAAAAATACAATATTTGATATCTTCATAGATTGTCACAATATTCACTTGGGACAATATTTAAGTAATTTACGCTATGCGTACATAGCGTGATTTAAGTGAAACAATAAATACAGATAATACAGATGGCTCGTATCGCACTATAGCATGTTTGGACAAGTTCTGATTATATAGGATAAGTAATTGAATGCCCGAGTCAAACAAAATATATGAAATATACACGCAAATAGATAATATAGAGTTTGAAAAGATATTTTATATATCAAAAATATAAAGGATTTGAGTGATTAAATGCGAAAACAAAATGCTAAAATTAAACTACAAGGATGTGGGTGTTTAAATAATTAAGATCTACAGGGATGTGGGTGTTTAAATAATTCGAGGCTCCACGTTTGGGCAAGCCATGGACCCGGAAAAAAAAATTTACTATGTAACGGTCAGAATCGTCTACCTCGCTAACACACTGCATAATTCAAACCCCAGACCCGAAACTGAACATTCTAGGAGGGGTTGCCTTCTAGATATACTAAGTTCGAATCTAAAGTCCAAATTTCACAGCGCCACCTACGTGATAACGCATCTGATGCTACACTAGCATAACCTTTTACCGGTGCCTGGTGGTCAGGGAGAAACAAAAGACTCTATACTAAGATAAGTTTGGGTGGCTAATTAACGTCTATGGATTTACAAAAGAAATGCAGAAAATATATATATCTAGACCGAGACAGTGATAGGAATCAAATAAAATAAGAGATAAAATTTAGTTTTAAATAATTGCACACAATTTATTTATATCAATATATAGATCAAACGCCACTGTCTGCTTATATGAGACAGGGACGCGTATTAAGTAATTGTTGGCATTTATATTTCAGTAATGACAAAAGGGTTTTAAAACAGAGTGATATATTCTATTCCTCGGGCTAATAGCATTACGATAATGTGCTTGACGAGATAGGAATATGTGCGAGGTGCTTTGAGTAAATAGACAAGTTTAAGAAAAATATTTGAAATGAAATGTTCTAAAATATTTATTGATTTCGAGAATAGTAACGGACTAAAGCTTACTAAGCAAACGTGGGAATGTGATCAAAGCATTTATTTGAGAATAATAATAGATTTGTATTGGGAGGTCAGTATTGCTGACAGTGAATTTATAAAGTTGGAGGGTGTGACTCGTTTAAGTCACGGATGCTTTGTAAAATAAATATAAAATGAAACAATATTGAAAATCCGGAATAATTACGGAGGGCATCTCGCCGCTAACCCGTAGGAAAGTATTTTGACGAAACAGCCGAAACTTAGCGACTGTGTGACGATTGCGTTTAATTCCCAGGGGTGTCATTTGTGAACACCCTCTGCCTGGAAACTTGCAATGAGCGAAAGAACGGACTTTGCCGTGTAAAGAATCCTTGGAAAATAAAAACAAAGCGGTCTCAACAACCAATTCATGTACCAGCAATACGAGACTAGTGTATATAAAAACATACTAAATGGGTTTTACTTGTATTAAGAGAAATGCCCAATCAACTTCCCTGAAATTCATTTAAAAGGGTCCGCACATTCTCGACATCAATGATGAACTTTATAATTAAAATAGAACACGGTAATTAAAATAAGAAAATGCATGCTTGCGGGTTTGAAAAGTAAGTATAGATTTATATACGCAATCATGCATTTGGGGACACATTTAATCATTGACTTCGCACATACTCTTATATTAGATTAAAATCAATAACATGTAGATTTTAAACTATGTGATTATGTTACATTAAAGAAAAGAATCGCCCTCGAACGAGTGATTTGCAAGACAATAAAATTGGAAAATTATAAATTTAAAATATGCCTTAATAGCGGCGTCTTATTTTCAATAGAGGGAATAGTTCACTCGGTCAAAGACGATTCTGACACATTATCATAATAAAATAAAAGAAAGCTTTATAAATAGAAAATATTAACCCAAGGATAGAGAGCAAAATGTTGAGCATATTTAAACACACAAAATAAATACACAATGAAGTTGTGAAATATAAGAAAACAATGTTAAATAGCTATAGCATGTTAGTTAGTGATCACAAGAGCTCTTGGGTTAATTTAGGTTACCTCTGGAGAAGCATTTGCAGGTAGATGTTCGGCAGGTTTTATAATTCAGCAGCAAAATCTGGAATGTTCATATTTTGGCAGCGGCAGCAGCAGTTCCGGGATCCGTGTGATAAATTTTTGATGGTATGGAGCAGCGGCTGGCTATTCCGAGGGGACATAGCCATCTTAAACGCCTCTACTCGGACATGTCAAGGTTAGCAAATTATTAGAATTTTAGAACAACTCAGAAACTTTTAGACAACTCAGAATTCTTTTAAAAGCCTAGAAACCTTTAAGAGCTTAGAAAGCTTAGAATAGCTTAGAATAGCTTAGAATGGAGAACAAAAGAAAAACATCCTTTTTATAGTAAAATTTAACAATAGATTTGTCCTGGGGCGTACAAAATTATTGGACTTATCTGCTGTAATTAAATCTATCCGAATGTCTAAAGGAATTCAACATTAATTAATTTCTTTTGTTAACTTCCCCGTCGACATTCGAATTACAAACTAGATTTAATTAAAATTGCTGCTACTAATTAAAGAAAACTTAAGTGGACAGCTGCTGTTTTTAGATAAACTTATATAATTAAACTATTGTCCCTCATTTATTTTAACAGAAATATTTGGGATGATTTTTATTAAATAAAACGAAAATTATTTTATTTTAAATTGTAATATTTGAATCTATCTACTAAACGAATATTTACTAAAGGAATTTTATTTTAAATCAAAATATATTACGACGGTAATATATTTGTAAATAGATCCAAACAAAATAACTAACAATTTATAATTTTGATATGTTTTAAAATGGATATCATAGTGTGTGCGCAATTACGACTTATATAACTTACTTTTTAATAAATGTAAATTATGTGAACAAATACATAATTCATAATATTTTATTTTATTTGGGAATAAGTTATATATATAATACGAGCATTGTGCTCGTGGTTTAAAATTAGGTGGGATTTTCGGTATATAAGTGTATTACAGACACACTACGATAGATTGGGGTTCAAACTAAGGTATGAGGGTAGGAAGTAGGTGAGAAAAGGTGAAACGAAGATCTGCAAAGCAGACCTTACTGTTTCAATAAAAAGGACTCTAGTACCTCTCTTGTTAAAAAATGGCATTTGTAGCAACCACTTTTGTTATTAGTATGTAAATTTGACTCCTAAAACTTCAATGTTATGATAATCTATTATTTAATATTCAAAAGTAACTTTAAATATACATCTCAATTTCCTTTAGTCACATGATGCTATGTTTATGATACTACTAAGTATTGAAAACACTCAGCTTTAAATAAATTTTCTTTATTACAAATTCAAACTTGTTCTATTGTTAAAAATGTTTAACATTTTTTGAACCATTAAAATACTTAATAATATGATCAGATGCATAAACTAATTTTTCTTTTAATTTTTTAAACCAAACAATTTTTTTTTTTCAAGCTGCAATCAGATCTGTTTTAGTTGTCATATATACTAATAATATAACAAACAATGGATGAAAAAGAAAAAAAGTATAACATGATTGTGGAATGATATTTATACAAAATCTGCACTGTTTATGCACTTTATTAATACAGAACATAAAATAAACTATGAGAATGATGTAAAACTAATAGTATATGAAATAATAACATAGTAACAAAATATTTTGAATAAATATATTTAAACCCAAATACAAAAACAGAAGGATTTTATAAAGAAGGGTTCCCCTCTTTTCTTTCAAAACATAAGCTTGTGGTTAAGATCTGTAGAGGTCACTACTATCGCATTTTTATGCACGCATTCTTGAGATTACAGCCTTAGTAATATTAATCATAGTCATTGTAAATTAGGTGCATACTTTATTGCAATTGGCTATTATCAAAAACTAATTATATATTGTATTTAAAATTGTCTTTTATATATTAAAGATATCTATTTATTAGAGTATGTTAAAAACAAAATGAGTGGAGGATGAGTGAATATATATTATTAGTTTCTATATGCCTATTACATTTATATCAATGATTAGTTTACATTGTAAGACTTTTTATTTTATTAATTGTTAATATTTTAATTTATGTGTTTTTACATTACTATGATAATATAAATTATATAAATGGTATATTTAGGTTTTATCAAAAGAGTACTTTAAAATGTATATAAAAAGAAAAAAAATAGTATTTCTGATAAGCATTAATAGAAAACAACAAGAAACTATATAGCTTAAATGGTTAACAAAACTATTAAATTAGATATGTTTAAACAATTAACTTATTGTTTAATAATATTTTATTAAGGCTGTGAACCTTATTGTTTAATATAAATGTATTAATACATGTATACAATATTATTCTAAATATTGAAAAGCTAACATAAATTATGTTTTAAAAAATATTTGAATGGTATCAAGAATTTGTAAGAAGATTGACTACTAGAAGTGACATAGAGGAATCCTGCTTGTTGCACCTTACTACAATTGATGATGATCAAGTGATTTTTTTATTTCTATAATACTCCAGGGTATCAATCTGCTTTGGTTCTATAATGTATAAACATAAATTATGCAAATATGAAAATGGATTTCTGAGTCTAGTGGTTAACACATTCAACCATCACACCCCATAATATTGGTTTTCTCTCTCCACAAATGTGGAAAGATTTAGAAGAAACAATCTACAATGGCCTGCTTGGACTATATGACTATGTGCCATAATGATAGCTATGAAGGAGATAAAGGCATTAGCAAATGTCTAATCTTTTAATTTTTAGTTATAAATGTAAAAACATAGAATGTTAAAATGTTATTTTATGTGCAATCTTCAAGCAGTAATTACATATGTAGTAAGGTTTAATTATATTGTTTTAAGGAAATTCATCTCACAGAAGAAGAAAGTTTAAAAGAACAAATACATGACCAAATGTGTTTTTCAAATGATGGTTCCTTGAATCTTTACAAGATTTAACTTAATATCTTTTCATGTTTGGCATTCCAAATATTTCAATAATAGGCTAATAATATTTAAAAAAAACTGATCTGCACAATGGAGAGTGTGACCATTTGTGCATTGCTTTAGCCCCAATGTAGAATTCGAAAGAATAAAATGATATTTTTATTTTTGAAGGAAGATGTTACACTGCATTACTAATGAAACTTTTTTTAAAAATTTTTTAATATGTCATCATAGGAACAATAAACTATAGTTTAAAGTTACTGGTAATAATTTAAATGGTCTGTTGAAAATGTTTTTACAATTCATGGAATGACTATTATATCAATGTATTTAGAAATATATCACTGTAAAAAAGTTGAATGTGGCCATATTTATATTAAGATGTATTATGGGTTGTTTTAAAAACAAAATATAAAGAAGTCAATATTAAATTCAGCATATGTAGGTTTTAAATGTTGGACAGAGTAGGTACATATTAGTACATTTTAATTATAATAGCAATGAAAATAGGTCCTGAATAAGAAATTTGATTTTTATTTTCTGCAGCAACTATGACTGATGCTAACATTTCAATAATTGTTAATTATTACAATTATCAATTTGGATTTTCCAAGTTATTCATGTTAGCAGAACATGAAATTATCTTAAAAAGTATTGAGCATAGAAGTAGGACAAATCTTGCATTTACTAAAAAATACTGACTAGTTTTTTTTGATAATTCTATTATTATGAACTTGATTAAAAGGCAACATATGGCTTTCTCTTCTTGGCTATATAATAAAATAAATGAAAAAAAAACATTTATGATAAAACTACTTCTAAAAGCAAATTTCTTTATCCTCATCTAGAGCCATAGGATGTATGGCTGAGTAATATCACCAAATAAGTTTTAGTTTTTACCTCAATGGAAATAGTGATTCATATTGTAGCCATGTTATCTTTTTACTCTTTTATATTACACAAGCTGATAGCCTAAAATTTAATAGAACCTAACAATTTTCACCCTAACCAGTTCACATTCATTGTTACATAAAAAGAAGTCAATTTCTATATATTTTAGATACCTCAGATTTATGACAATTTCAATCCACTTCTACTTTTTGGTTAGAAAGATTAATACCAACAACAATATCATATTATTTTCTTATTTTACTGATATGCTTCTAAAAGCACTTCTCTTCATTCTCTTATAGAACAGTTTACTTTAAGTCTGAATAGTCAATAGCCTTTAGATGGTGCAATGCTATAATATTCAAATTCCCAAATCAGTTTCTGATTTTATTTTTATCAATGAGGAGTTAGGATTCAATGTTGGAATTAATGCATTTATACATCTACCAGCCATTTATATTTTTTATAATATTCATAAAGCTATCAACCATCTAGTATTTATTAATTATTAAAGTTTACACTGAATAGCATGAAAGTAGGGATAATGGAAGAATTTGCTAGTAAAGTAGCAAGGTGTAAGCTATTAGTCATGTGATATATTGTTTGTTTTTTTAAAAAAAAAACAATATATAAGCAACAAATTTTTTTAAATTTAAGAAACTACTGATGATTTTTATATCCTAAAAATTTATAAATTATAATTAAACAAGAAATTCCTTCAAATTTAAGAAATTACTGATGATTTTTCCAATGTAATAATTACAGAACATGATTATGTGGCCGCAAAATTTTACTCTTGTTTAAACTTGGTTGTGCTTTAAAAACATTCAATTGACTAATAAAATCAAACAACTTTTTAAAGCAACATATGAATGACATTATTTCAACTTTTCAGGATATTTCACAATTGAATGACACAAGATATCTTATCCTTAAATCACAAAATGAAATAAATCAGCAAGTCTCATTTTACAATCAAAATGTTACAGCACTTAGACTGAAGAAAAATCCCAATTCTAGTGAAGTTGGTGAGAATTGCCATGAATTATACAAATTTTTCTCTATTTTATGTTTTAGGCATCTCCATTTCATGAAAGAATGACATTCTTTTTTCAGGCACAAGAATGGACATGAGACTCTTTAAGCAAGTAAAATTTAATTGAAAAAGAAGTAATTCATTTGGACCCACAATTTAACATAGTACCCATGATACTTAAGAAAAATATAATACAAATCATCCAGATATTTAAAAAAATCATGTGCATCGAAATATATTTTTCCATAGCAGTGTATTTTATTCAACTTAAACCACAATGGCTAAAATCTTTCAAATGCCTTAATTTCATATAATTTTTTAAGTTTAACATATGTCCATCTCCATATTTTTCTAAGTGTGTCTCTATTTTGTAAAAATCAATTTAGTTTGAGTTTAAGTCTAAATTTTATGTCACTCTCCTCTCCTATTTGAATTTAGTAGTATTGCATACCATTTGCAGTCTAAACAAAAGTAACTTTTTTTGTATTTTGCAAATTATTACTTTTTTCTACTTTTTATGATAAATATTATAATACTTAATGTAATTAATGCTTACAATAATAAAAAAAAATATTTATTCCATTATAATAACTGACTTTAAGAAAAAACTCAAGTGATTTCAATTAGAAGCTATTCTAAACAAAAGTAATTTTATTTCTCCATTTTTGTGATTTTTATGCTGTATTTTTAAAATTTTTTTATACAAATGTATTTATAATAAAACAAAATTTGGAACAATAATTATATAAAATAAATACTTTTTATATGAATGGTATGAGGTACTGCATGTAGCATTTATGTTACAAAACTGCATTGTAGTTATTGCAGATTAAAATCTATAAACACCTTTACTATACTACACTACAGTATTATTTCCATTGCTTTAATAATTTTTGCTTTAGTAAATTTGATTCCATCAATTTCTTTGTCAACATAATATTTTATCTTAGTAATAAATCAAATACATTAGACACCACAGCAAATGATTTGTGACTTATCACTGGGCATTGATCAAATTTTATTTTGCAAAAATCAACCTAAGAAAACTTAATAAGCTTATTTTCCCCAAACTTTCTACATTATATTAAGCAATAAAAGTTTATTGCATATCTCAGATTATTTTTAGTGCAAGAACTGATGTTTTCAAAGGCTGATGAATATGCAAATTGTAACATATAAAATTGCTTTTAAAGCTGCCTTTTGTCTAATAAGTTGGAAACATTCGTTTATCCCAATACATCAACTTTTACCAAAACATTGGTATTTTGTAATTATTATTCAGAAATATTTCATTAAAAAATCATACTAAAGAATTACATTTATCTATCCATAGCCTTCAAATCCAATCAGTTTACTGCACAAGATTCATCAATTGTATCTTGCTGCTAATATACTAATTAAATAAAACAACAAGCACAGAATGTTTTTCTGTACCTTGGAACAACCATCTAAATTATATTCTTTGTTGATAGTGTTCTCATGGTCATATGTATTGCATATGCTAAACTACTTTTAACCAATAATAGGTTCATTCATATAGCAATTGCTCACAGGCTACAAATTATTCTTATTCTTTATAGGAAACATTTCATTCTTTTAATGCATATCAATCAATCTATCTAAAATACTAAGTCATTATTTGAATAAAGATATAGTAATCAAATTTATTGCAAAAACATTTTTTACTCAAAATCATTCTGCTTTAGTATGCAAGTTCATATAATTAATCTATATTTGGTGGATTACTGTCACAACACAGTCCATAGATACAACTTTTTAATCCTACTAAGCTCATATTTATAATCACAACATATATCTAGGATTCATCCTCACATCTTTTATCAATCATACAAGCTTACTTTATCATCTGCAGAGGAGGCCTCAAATAGGTATGTTTTAATATTGCAATATTAAATAATAGTCTTCGATGTCATACTATATTCTATGTCATTGTATGTTTCTACACCCCTATTTGCATCTCATTTAGTGGTTTTAAAAAGATAACCTATTCTTTTAGATATCTATAACAATCCTGCCTACTGCTAATTCCAAAATCTATGCATTTTTCAGTCATAGTTAAAATTCATTTTCAATCTATTATATAGAACCATTATCAACAAAGAATGTCCTCATAAACTGGTTCATGCTCAGTATTGAATGCATATACCTCATGTAATAGATATCCAAAAGAAATTCCACATATTTCAAACACTTTTTGAATCTCTAAGACCTTTTGTGTTCCACAAATGCATAATCAGACTTATGTAACTATTTTAAAAATGTAAAATACTTTTCTGTTTATAATGCATCTTTAGTTATTCATACACTCAGAATGATGGGGCTTGCATGCTGTTCCATTATATTTCATGATAAAAAATATATAATACTAAAAAAAAAAAAACAGTGAAGAATGGGTTAACATATACATTTATTCCTTAAATTTTTTACTGAGGAATATCATGATTGAATTTTAATAGTTTACAATTTAAAAACAAAATAAATACAAAATTTAATTCTATAATTAATGTTAATATGCTTCCTATGGAAAAATTAAACTTTATTTCACAATTTAACTAATAACTCGCAGTGTAGTGCTTTTGACTTGGGAAGTCATAATCAGAGAGCTCATACTTATTGACTAAACTGCTGTTATGAGGAGAAAACATGACATTAACATTTAATGATTAGCACTGCTCAACACGTTATTAGTTAAATTGTGAAGTAAAGTTTAATTTTATCGTAAGATGAGTATTAATGTTACTTATAGAATTACGTAGCTACAGAAAAGAAGCAAAATTCAATAGAGTTACGAAATACGATATTATTATTTTATTATTATTATTTTTTACATAAATCTGCTTTCAGATTTTTAATTGACTGATAGTAATTTAAATTGCTTTTATGTATATACTATAAATTTTTATAATTATGATTTTTTTTATCCAATTTATTTCTTAAAGTCTTGAATTTGGAAATGTTGAATACGTGTTGCTTGCAAATGGCTCTATCGTTCCTGAGAATGAAGATGGAGGAATTCTTTTATCTGTTCTTGATGAAGTATTATTAAATTATGAACAACCTATTACATCTTATAAAGGATCTGGATCCAAATCTGTAGAAAAAACAATGATAGTTAATTTAAGAGGAATTATCACCAAAAAAGATAAAATACGTTTGATCAGAGCTTTGACAAAAGCATGGAGAAATCACTGGCCAGGTAAATAACTATTTAATTTAAAATTAAATAATATAATTACTGCAACAATAATAATTTAGTTTAATTTATTAAATAAGTAATCTTGTGATGAAATATCATGGATAAAACTTTTAAAAAAATTGTGTATTGATTAAAGAAATTTTCAGTAACTATTAAAATAATTAATTATATGAAATAAAGGAAAATAGAACAATTAAGATTAAAAATAAAAATAGCAGCAATAATAACAAAACAAATTATTGCATTTTGATTTGTATATCAAACGTTTTTCACTCCCAACTTTGACACCAATAACTTCGGGTACATATATTACTAATTATTACTAATCATTTATTAAACTAGAGATTATTCCTAACCCAGATATAAACCTTAAACCTCAGTTATAGATTAATTTATCTGAAGTGATTGTTGCCAAAGTTGTGAGCTCAGAAAGTTTAACATTTGTAAATCAAAATGTAATATTTACTAAGGCAATAAACCTAATGCATGTGCGGTTGAAAATGCGAAGGTAGGGACCTCTACAGGTCTTAACCAGCGTAAGCTTGTGGTTAAGACCTGTAGAGGTCCCTACCTTCGCATTTTCAACCGCACATGCTTTAGGTTTATTGCCTTAGTAAATATTACTTACGTAATCAATGTGCGTTAAATAAATTTATAATTACAAATCAATAAACAAAAGTGATAAAGGTATATTATTTGTTAGTTGAAATGAAGATTGGTATATTCTAAAATGAGAGTATATTGGAATAAAAATAATTTCAAGTTCAGTATTAAAAATGCCAATTGAACAAGTGAAAATTAGTCACATCTAAAACAAAATTTAAAATAACATAGTTATATAAAGATCTATGTAATATATAGGGTATATGAGCACAGACTTTCACATGATCCACCACTCTATCTCATACCACTAATACACTTGAACACATGTATGTCGAAAAGATAAACAATCACCAATATACATATTTCATGCTAAACCAGCAATCATCAGTTAGTCCAGATTATCATCACACATATATGCAATAAGTGCTCAGACATATATTAAGATAGCCAATCTTCATACTTTAATGGGCAGGCTTCAATCCACTCCACATTCTAACATTTCAACTGTCCATCCAATTGAAAATCTGATAATGGAATGCTCAAAGCCCATCCTGAGGCAGAGATTCTTGTCACACCCTACATAAAATAAACTAAAACTCTATCTGGCCTCTTATTTGCTCTAGATTGAATAAATTCATACACTTTTTTTCCTAATTAATCTGGATCTCAAAATTATTATATCAAATAAACAATCGTGCAAATGTAAATATACAATTGTTCATCAAAATGTTTTTCAGCTATTACATTTATATGAAAAATTCGAAAATTAATATTTTCAATAGAAGATTTGTCTGATATTTTAAAAAAAAATATTGGGTGAAAGTTCAAGTTGTCATAAATGTAACAGATCAGATTCAGAATTAATCCTGATAGCCTTTTCTCTTGTATCTTTCCTCATTCTAATTTTGCCATCTTTGATCCAAGCTAATCGATAGCCATTTTCTTTAACAATTAGATATGTCCTTCAAAATAGTTTCCTATTTTTAGGTAATAAATCTTCATATATAAATATTCATTACTCTTTTCTTTTCTGATGGAATATATCTTTTGTCATTTTATAAAGGAAGTTTTTAATTAAAACTGACATCTCATTTAAATCGACATATACATTTAATACTATTTATAATAACCTCAGATTATTTCAATTTTTTAGCAATAATTTCAGTTATGCTGAATAAATTTTCACTTTCAGTATTTTATTTATTCATTTAGTGAATGCATATTTTTATGCAACCCTAACTATTAGTAAATTATCATAAAGGATTCTGTAGAAATTCCAGACAGGAAATTGATTCACCACTAACTTTATTATGTTTTTTAGTTCTGCCACTGTAGTCATAATTTTTTCAATCATTAATTCTGTGATATATAGTTTGAGTTTGACCACATCTACACAGATCAGTTATTACTAAATTCCATTTAAGAAAAGATGGACACAATGATCATAAGTTGTTCTGTATCTGTTAGTGGAGTCCAATTATATGTAGAAAGATCAGATGCATTTGTTTTTATTGCATCTGGCAAAAGAAATTTGTTTGGAACTTCAAAAGAATTCCATTTGTATGCTGTAATTCTTCAATTATAGATTCTTGTTGAAACATTCCAAAAGGAAATCTTGATTTGAGAAGACTCATAGGTAGTGAAACTACATCTTGAGGTATTTGCTAGTGTAATTCAATTAACAGTGTTATATATATATTTTCTATGAGATAATTTCTGATAACTGATAGAGAAATATCTAAAAAAAAAACCAAGAAACTAATACAAAGAAATAATCTTGAATATGCCAGTAAAAATTCTCACAACTGCATCTTGCAGAAAAGTAAATCTTGAGCATATTTAATACCAACAATTTCAATATTATTTTTTAGCCTGTGTTGTTTTAAATCAATACTTTTATTTATTTTCATTTTCTGTGGATTGCATAGCAAGAAGTCATATCACATGATCACCATTTCTTATGTTAGCACATAACTGTTATTAACACAGGCAAAACTCTCCATACAGTAGTGCCACGCAGTGCCAACCAGAGTAATCAATGGATGCCAAAAGGCTTGTGCATAAAATCGCATCTAGTGCCTACTCATCTAATATTTCCAGACTAGTTTCTGGCTTGTGGCCTGGCATCCATTGATTACTCTGGTTGGCACTGAGTGGCACTACTGTATGGAGAGTTTTGCCTGAGTTAAGAAGTCATATATTTCACTTTATTATGAATATCATTTAAATTACTAATCTTTTTTTTTAAAACTGAAGCAATTTCCAAACTAAAAGCCAGATAAAAAATCAATGCTATTTTGTAATTAAGATAGTATATTAAGCCTATTACTTAAAAGCTGAAGTAGCTTAAAAATATAATTCTTAACTATAAAATTAAAACCAGGTCCATCATTTGAATTTGCACTTAAAAAATGTTCACCTCTGCAATTTTTACACCATCATAATGTTTTATTAATGGATGATATAATTTTAAAAGTAATTTCACTACATTTAAAATAAAACAAATGTAAATCTTAAACTGTTTATATAATATTTCTTAGCTGGAAATAATAATAAAGAAAAAATACATTTATTTTTATCAGTTCCCTTTCACTTTATCTCAATTATATTGCAACTATTCATCAGCCCAAATGTTTTAAATTTCAAAATAAGTCCCAGAAAATAATAATAATGGTACTTATGAGCTTTCAAGTAAACCAAGATGGTAGCTTGTATTGTTAATAAAATTTGGGGCCCCCCAAAAAATGTTTACAAAAAAATTGCCTGCTAGGAAACATTGTATTTATTACTACATTTTATTTTTTATTACTGTTATTTTAAAAAAAAAAAAAATCATCGTGGAAAAATTAATTACAATATTTACAGTTTACTTTCTTTTTTTTTGGATTAATTTATTAACAGAAAAATGAAAAAATATATATAAATACAATATTTCATTTGTAGTCAAGCATTGGTGGTCGAGAGATCAGTGACAGTTGCTTTACAAACAGTTGACCCGGGTTAGCGGGTTCGCTTTCCAGCTGATGCTATGACACATGAGGAAAAAAAAAATACAATATTTCATTTTATTAAAGTTTGCGGCATGTGGTGATAATGTGACCATGAATGCACACTTTTCAGGAGCAGGATCCTGTATTTTTGGAAATAGTCCTTTGCATCACATTCAGTGACAGGAAAGTCCCAAATTTTTATCATTATAACAATTTATCAAAAAAACTGCTGACAAAAAAAAAAAAAAAACACGCTGACTTGGGCCAAAGTACGCCAATATTAAGAGCATCTCATTGCTTCCTATGTTATAATATAAGAAAAAAAAAATTGAAATAAAATTTTTTAATGAAATTTATCAGAATTTATTTCTTTTTTAAGTTTAACAATCGATTTATTAATTTTGTTTTAATTTAACAACTAACACATCTTCAGTAGATTATAGGCTCTGGAAATTGTATGTTTATCAAAATACAGGCTACCATCTTGGGTTACTCAAAAACTCACAAGTACCAAAATAATAAACAAAAATAGCATAACACATAATTAATTAAAAAAAAAGATATCATAAATGAAACCAATATAATAAAAAAATGTAAAGATAATATAACAAAATTAAAAACAAATAAAAAAAAAACTGCCCTTAAAAAAATAATATAAAAATATCAAACAAAATAACCACTAAAAATTGAAATACAATCAAACTTCAAAATTAAATAAATTTTAAATAATAATATTTTAAAATCAATGTGATTAAATATAAAATTGGTAAAAAAAATTAAAAGTTAGCATCAATTAGAAACTTTTAATGATTTTTACTGTTAATAGAATTATTATACACTAAGATCTTCAGGCCAATAAATGAATATTATAGTGATACCATAATGGACTATCTGTACATGTATATATATTAAGCTGTAAGTAAAATTTATTAAATTTCTGTAATTATGTATGGATAGATAATGCACATGAAAAAGATAAATAATTCCCAATATACCTATTTCATGAAGAACCAGCACTCATCAGTTGGACCATGTCATAATCTCTCACTCACATATACTATCAGTGTTGGGCTTATATTAAGATAACAATTCAATTATCCATGAAAGTTTAAGGAATAGCTAGCTATCTTAATATAAGTTGAGCACTGATTTTTCAATGAAATGGATATTTGAATTGTTGTAAGAATGAGAAAATTGAAGCCTGTCCATTAAAGTTAAAGGAAATGCGTTCTTAATATAAGCTGAGCACTGATGTATGTGTGGGAGATTATGATATGGCTCAACTGATGAGTGCTGGTTCTGCACAAAATACATATATTGGAAATCATTTATCTTTTGCACACATGTGGTCACATGTATCAGTTGTTTGAGATACAATGGAGGATGAATGTAGACTGAAAATTTTAAGTTCAAATCCCTCTATTTACTTTTTAAAGCTGTTATAGATCTTGGTGGGAAAACAAGTTCATCTGCCCAGAATTGAATTCTAAGTCATAGATAAATGTACCAACTAATATGCCATGAGATCTTTTTATGAGCTAAAAGTAAACAAATACTATATAAATGCAATTTGTCCACTCTACTCTGACCACTTTTATTGTACATATATGTACACACAATCTTACATTTTGACTGTCCCGCAGTCTCCTTCAGAACTATGATACAATAAAACAAAATAAAATACATAACTATATTTATAATACCATAAAATGTAAACAATAAAATAAATGAAATAATAAAAATAATACATGTGTATAATTTATGTTTATTTTATATATATTGTATATTTTATATACCTGGATTATTTTATTTGGATTTGATTATATTTACATTTATTTCAGTTTTATTATGTTTAGTTATATTTTATGTTGTTTTTTATTTATTTTATTATTTTTATTGTTTATATTTTTATGGTATTATTTATATAGTTTTGCATTTTATTTTGTTCATTATATCATAGCTCTGAAGAAGACTGCAGGACAATCGAAATGTAAAATTTTTACAATAAAAAGTTTTTTCTAGTGTTCAAAATATATAAGATATTACAGGAAAATAAATGAAGTGATGAATTTGGTAACATTTCTAAACAAATACTATTATCGACCGACCAACACTTAGAATAACTAGTTAGGCTGGTTACCTGAAAGAATTCTGAGCTTCCTTGAGATTTTCAGGTGCTAAAATATTTCTACCTTTATTCTAAATTGGAATATTGAATCATACATAATTGTTATTGATATCATTTAAATGGTGACTGCTTTTAATGAATGTATATATATATTTAAAAATAAAATGAAGTAACAAAAAAATTTAATTTATCACTCCCGGTAATAATGATTGAATGGCTTTGTAACTCGGGAATTCATAAAAATTTCGAGCGCCCGAAGAAATGGGCCGCGATCCATGGACTTGACCTCCAGAATCTGACATTTCACCACTGCGCTTAAGTATATCTCGGTAACATTTAAAATATTAAATAACACTATAATTATTTTTCGAGCTAATTAGTTCGTATATCACTAAGTTTTATGTGTACACACACATATATATATATATAAGTATACATGAGGTAACGAATAAATTGATTTATGTACAGATAGAAGAATTTTGGGGGAGGAAAAATAATTGGGTGGATATATTTAATGATTGCAAAGTCAGACAAGAACAAAGATATTTAAACTGGTTTCGTAAAATGTAATTACTTTTATTTTTTTTTAAAAAGAAAACATTTACTGCCTACACTGACTGACTTGCCAGAAATGCTTTTGACACCTTTTCGAATTATCAGTAAATCACACAAACAATTAAAAAAAAAAAAACATTTTTGAAAGCTTTTGTTAGTTCTTGTTTTTTTTATTTAATTTTTCTTTATCTTTTAGTAATATACTATATATTTTTGGTTAAGGCAGTCATGCATTGCCTTGCCGTGAGATGGAAAGAAAAATAAAATCAAAATTTACATTCTATTCTATTGTTTTTTAATATATAGAGTATATGAGCACAGACTTTCACTCGATCCAACACTCTCCACACTATCTCATAATACTGATACACTTTTTTTTCTTCTCATATGTTATAGCATCGGCCGGGACGCGAACCCACACCCGTCTGCAACCAACTACTTGCTTGCAAGGCGAGTGCGATGACCTCTCGGCTAACAACGCTTGATACACTTGAACACATATATGTTGAAAAAATAAATAATCACCAATATCCGTACTTCATGCTAAACCAGCAATCATCAGTTGGTCCAGATTACCATCTCCACACATATATGCCATAAATGCTCAGATATATATTAAGATAGCCAATCCTCATATTATTTTTATATAAATTAGAAAATTCAATATTTTTAGTTTTGTAAAGATCATTTACCGTAAAATCACCCTCACTCATCCTCTCTATATCGCTTAACATAAAACCTTCATTATTAATGTACGAATTGCTAAATATCTACTAACCAACCAATCGGCCTATAACTGCTTATTTTGGCTATGAAATGATTACCTTTAAAAATTTCGGGATTACTTAAAAGTTTTACCTATCTCAAAAAATATCCAAATTTCTTATAGATTCAAACTTCAGCTTTAAGCAATAAAATAAATTTTTAAAAAGTATTTACTTGTAACAATTATAGTTTTTAATATGGAAAGTGATTACACAACCACATGCAGTTTAGCTCAGCAGTGGAATGATGATTGGAGAACTGAAGATTTATAGAGCAAAAACTTAGTTTAACAATTTTTGCTTAGTCACATCATCTGGTAAATATACTGTATTTTATTCTTTATTTTCTAGCATTATATATTTTCAGATGACACACCTTGATATATCAAGGTAATAAACTGATTCTCAAGAGCTGATGTACCACTCATTGGTACTATATTTATATCTCTTTTTAAGATATAGACTAATAAAAGAAGACTTAATTCTTTGTAATTAGTTTATAACTGAAAGTATGCAATAAGATAGCTTTTTTTTAGCTTTCTGCATTACTAAAATGAATAACTAAAGTATTATGTCCATAATTATTTTTTTAATTCGGAGTCTCGATTCGCATAAAAAGTTGTTTTTTTCCTTTGGTAGTTAATTATGATTCTGTGCCATTTGACTTGATAAATCCTAGCAAAAAAAGTTACTTGCGATCTTGTTCTCATAGAGTTTTAGCACAGCCAGATAGTTCTTGCTCCAACCATACAGAAATAAAAACAAGAACTTGAGCTTATCAGCAAGTAGCCATATGTATAAACTAATTGGGCATATTTTTTAAGGATTTAGCCATCCTACTGAAAATTTAAGACAAGATTTGGTTTAATAGAATCATCTAATAAATCCAGCTTAATATTTAAAACACTATAATACAATTTACATTAGAAAATGTAAGTGTGCCTATTAAATTGGTATGTGCATCATATTACACTTAATAAATTTATTTGCTACGACCAAGCTTCAAAGTTGGGATTTATGTGAAACTTGAAATTTTTTTTTCAAATTAATTGCAGATTGCTATATATATGTATACATCTATAATATTTTAAATACAAGTATATTTTATATATCTGGAATCTAGATGTAATAGAGGGAATCTAAAAACAGACCTTCAAGCTTCCTTCCTTCTGCCATTCACTCCATTTCATACAACCAATACACGTGACCACACACATGTGAAAAATATAAATGATCAATATATGTATTTCTTGCTGAATCAGCACTCATCAGTTGCTTCAGATAATCATCTTCTACACACATATATAATCAGTGCTCAATTTATAATAATATAGCAAATCTTCACACTTTAATGGACAAGCTTCAATCTATTTCAACCTCCAACTCTTCAGCCATTCATACCACTAAAAATCTGATGATGGAATTTCCCAATTCCATGTTAATGCCAATATTATTGTCATGCCTGTTGACTAAGTGACTCTAATCCCTCATGTATTGAACCTTTAAAAAGAGAGATGGACAGGATACTGGCTGAATTTGTAATATTTTAAATACAAGTATATTTTATATACCTGAAGTCTAGATGTAATATAGGGGATCTAAAAATAGACTTTAAGCTCCCTTCAGCCATCTACTCCATCTCACACAACTGATACACATAACCACATGCATGTGAAAAAGATAAATAATCTGCAATATATGTATTTCATGCTGAACCAGCACTCATCAGTTGGTCCAGATCATCATATTTTACACACACCCATATATAATCTGTGTTTGGTTTGTGCTTAGTATGCCTTTGACTTAGAAAAGTCATAAACATAGCAGTAATTGTATGGGAGTGTGTGTATATATATTGTATACAGGCTAATTTACATAATATTTGCATTTAAGATTATGTAGATTGGATAGGCTATTTTTTGAAAAAGGGGACACATAACTTCCTTTTGTTATGGCATATTTCTTCCTTGAAATGTGCCATGATTCTTTGATTTTGCATTTGGCATCATTGCATTCTGTGAAAATGATACTTACATTCATGGTCTAAAGATAAATGTAATATGATTGTTTTTTAGATTTGAAGAAGACTGCTAACTAATCAAAATTATTGTGAAAAGTGCAATAAGAAAAGTTTTTTTTAAAGAAAAATTTAATAGAAACAATGCAGTAAGAGTCTATAGAAACAGTTTTGAAAATCTTAATTGAAACTTTCTAAATAAATTTAGGCTATATGTCAGGAAATCAGCTACAATTTGTATGTTAGCTATTCAATTATTGGCCAGAATCGAATTAATTACACTGTAACTATCTTTACTATTGGTGAGGAAAGTGATACATTATTATAGGGACTGAATTCATATTTTACTTTTTTAAAGTGTTATCTAACTCATTACATTATCCAAAGTTATACAGGAATTATTTATCTTACTTCTCTGTTATTATTACTTTTTGAATATGGATTTAATAAGCATTGCTATCTAAGATCTATCAATTTCTCAAGCTTATGATAAACTGTGATCCCATTTTCATTCTGGTACCTAAACATTCAATCACTGGGATTTTATATGCAAGTATAGAAATCAGCCCATTATATTAATGTATTGCAATACTGTCTTACTCTTTTACACAAATGGTGGTTTTACAAAAATGATTTTAACATCTTATCTAACTGTAATTCTCTGATGTATTCTATTCTAATATTCATCCAGTGAAAGAGTTCAATATTATATCTTTTAAGAATATATTTGAAATTATCTTTATAACACAAACAATATCTGCTTCTCCCAAGAAAAATAGACTAATCATAAAATACTTTTATAGAAGACTGTTTAGAAAGTTGAAGAAAATATTAATTAGTGCTATGATTTTATTATCATACTTAGCAAAAATTATAAAGCATCTTTAAATAAAATATTTTTAAGTAGTATATGTTAATTGGAAGACCATACAATAAATTTAGCAGAATAATAATTGTACATATATCTAATTTTAGAAAAGTAGTAATATCATTATAAAAAATAGTCTATCATTTAATTCACTGGTTCTAAACCATGTTGCAACAATTGCACTTTGCAAATGCCAAACGATGTCATGAGCATTGCCAAAACTTATAACATAAAAAGAAGTTGAAACTGTTACAAATTTGAATTGACATAAGACAAAATTCTCATATTGCACAGTAATTATAGTATTGCACCATTATCCACAACTTAAAAAAAATAGTTAAAAAAAAATAAATTAGAACTAATTTTTTATTTAACTTTCTATCTTTTATTTTGTTTACAGTATATATGTGATGAAAACACACATCTATATGTAAGTTAGTCATGTTGACTTTTAAACATGTATATGCACATGCACACATATTTATATACATTGTATATGTAATTTTAAAAAGATATATGTTTTGCTATGTTGGGAATATGAGAAACTACTGCAGACATAACTAGTTACTGACTTCATATTAAAAAAATATGTCATCACGTCAGACTCAAACGTTACTATAAACATATTATTTATATTTAATTGTAGTATAAATATTATTTATCATTTTTTATTGCATATATAATTGAAATTATAAATTATTTAATATCTTTTAATCATTTCATTAAAAAAACTACATACAGTTTTAACATTTATAGTCATAAAAAATAATTATATATGTATAAAGTGTACAAAAAAGTTATGCTTGAAAACATCCATTTAACCTTTTAAATTTAGTGGTAACGTTGGAGTCTTGCTTCAGTTCAATGTCTGCTGTTATGTTTAAAAATATATCTAGACATTTAAATTTATCCAAGTGTTATGCTAATATTCATAGTTTCTGAAAAGTTTTCACTTATCACTATCAATAAATCATCTGAAATTTTAGTATTGATTGCTATATAAAATTCTTCTAAGTTGATTTAAAATATTGAAGAATTTCAATCAATGGAACATTGGGAATTTTTTCAGGCCATGAAGGGGCTTATGGTTTCTTTTTCAGATAGTTACTCTCAAAATCAGTCAGTAAATGGTTTCTACATATTTCATAATTGGAGAATAAATAAGTAGCAACATATTAATTATAAAAACAAAAATATGATTAGACCTTTACTTTTCTTTATTATTCAAACATTCAGAAGATAAGTTTTTAAATCGATAAAAATAATACAGTCATCAATTATGATCTCTACTTCTAAAACTCACACATCACATGATAATAATCCATGCTTATTAACACCAATAATATCATCAATGTGCTGTCATGACAACCTCTATCAATTGGAAATTATTTATTCATATAGGTTGCCTTGATAACATATTGAAGATTCCTGATGTTGATAAACATAAGCTATTATTATATGATTTATATATGTAAACCATCTAGCTTTCTGAAAAATCAAGTTTATTATATAAGTAACACGCACACACACACATATATATCACATTTTAATGGTTAATAATAACAAATCACTTTATTCCCCAGCTTACAGTATATGACAAAACAAGAGCAGTGTTTTACTCTAATAAATAATTCATGATTATCAGATATTTTATCAACATTTAAATCCTTTTCCTCAGACCAGTAGTATCTAAATGCATTGCTTTCACCTTTGAACCCTAAAGTCATATTAATAAAGACAAAATCCAGACATCTTTTTGAAGTTGGAGATTTAAATGTGATAAATGATCTTATTTGTTTTTCAAGCTTTCAATAAATGGCATTTGAGAAGGGGCTTTATTTTATTTCAATGCCTGATTTATGCAATTATTTGAAACTGTTTCAAAGACTATTAGCATAAAAACAAAGTTTGTTAAAACATGTTTAATACTAGTCTTTTTAATTAAAATACCCCAATTTTTGAATCACTAATAATAATAGTTTCTTTCATATTATCACTTTAATAGTTGTAATATATGGATAAATTTCCATAGTCAACCAGCTATTTTTAAACAATACTACCGACTTTTGTTTAGCTGAATTACAAGTCTTACCCATTTGTTATATATATAAGATCATACCATATTTTAAAAAAAATACTTCAATTTTCAACCAACAATCTCCCCTCCCCCACATATTTATATATTTGACTATTTCCATCATCTAAGATTAAGTATTGAATGTCTTTAGAAAAATTAAACTAATTTTCGAATTACATTCAACTAGTTAATAATAGTTCACAGATGAGGATATTCACAATCTTTCTAGCGATATTATTCTCTCTTCTTCAGTTGTCAGGTCTGACCAGTGACAGTACTAGCATGGGAATTGAACCTGGCCCTTTAAATTCTTAAATATTGAATTTTAAGTTAACATCCTAACCAACAGCCATCATGCCAAATGTTGTGCATATACTAACCTATGTGCTATTACTAAGAGTTGAATGTAATTTGAGAATTTAAAAAAAGTTTAATTTTTGTAAAGATATTCAATACTTAATCTTCGATGATGGAAATAGTTCAATATATAAATACGACTAAAATACCATTATCACAAACCTTCAAGAAAACACATTCTTTTATACCTTCATATAGCTACGTTATTATATGAATAAACTTCTATGCACAACTATCATTAATACAAACTTTTTTGTTTAACTGATACAGTTGTTTTATTAAATTGTAAAAAAGAATATATAAATCATACCATTTCTCTTGTCCCCCCTCCTCATTGTTTGGTTACAAAAATTGTAACTATAGTGCTTTTTGTTTCTGTGGCCATTCATCTGTAAACTGAAATAATATTCAATAAAATCCTCAAAAGTACTTTTCTCTAGTGGAAAAATTCATTATAATTACTTCAGTCTTTTTTTTAATATCTTATACTTTTATAAATTGTTACATTAAAAATAATTTTGAAACTAATAGCATGACTTCATGGGCTCATGTGTTTCTAAAAAGCTTCAATAATTTTCAATACCAAGGAAATAAAAATGCATGAAATTAATTAAATCTCTAGATTTTATAGATGTAGTTGTTTTTGCAAATAATGCTTGAAAAATTCAGGGTTACAAAAGTTATCATATAAAAACAAGAAATTAGAACTTAATATTAAAAAGACCAAAATAATGTTCAACAGAATTTTTTTAAGAAAAAAAAAAAAAGGATGATAATCATGAATTAGACAAGTTCTTGATGAGTAGTGCCACTCAGCGCCAACCAGAGTAATCAATGGATGCCAGAAGGCTTGTGCATAAAATCCACATCTAGTGCCTACTCATCCAATATCCCCAGACTAGTTTCTGGCTTGTGCCTTTGTCAATGAGAAGCTTTGGATCTGAAAACACTGCACCTACATCTTGGGATCTAATGCAACCCTCCAGCAGCCACCTTTTATCTCTACTTAACTACAAAACTATGAGAATAAAATTGAAAACAATGATATTTTCAATCTAAGCTCAATAGCTTATATAGTCATATGGGTCTGAACCTAGTTCAGTACCCATACATTTTGGTGTCTTTGTCTTTATAACAACCATAGCCATCACTATCCTATTAGGCAGGATTGGTGTTAAACCACTAAAAATCACATGAACACTATTTCTTATGCTAGCACATAACTGTTATTAAAACAGGCAAAACTCTCCATACAGTAGTGCCACTCAGTGCCAACCAGAATAATCAATGGATGCCAGAAAGACTTTGTGCATAAAATCCCCATCTAGTGCCTACTCATCCAATAACAGTTATGTGCTAGCATAGGAAATAGTGATCATGTGATGTTTAGTGGTTTAACACCAATCCTGTTTAATAGGATAGTGGTGGTTATGGTTGTTAAAAAGCCAAAGACACCAAAATATATGAGTACTGAACTGGGTTCAGACTCATATGACTAGATAAGCTATTGAGCTTAGATTGAAAATATTGTGTTTTCAATTTGAGAGTTTTGTAGTTAAGTAGAGATAAAAGGTGGCTGCTGGAGGGTTGCATTAGATCCTAAAATGTAGATGCAGTGCTCTCAGGTCCAAAGTTCCTCATTGACGAAGGCCACAAGCCAGAAACTAGTCTGGGGATATTGGATGAGTAGGCACTAGATGGGTATTTTATGCACAAGCCTTCTGGCATCCATTGATTACTCTGGTTGGTACTGAGTTGCACTACTGTATGGAGAATTTTCCCTGCTTTAATAACAGTTATATGCTAGCATAAGAAATAGTGATCATGTGATGTTTAGTGGTTTAATATCTTGATCAGATTATTAAAACAGTTGAAATAATAATGAATGAAATTAATCAGAGTATTCAACTTTCATTGACTGCTTTTAGCAAAAATATTTGAAAGAAATATGCCTATGTGTTTGAAAAGGAGGATTATCAATAGATTTCTTTGACTAGTTCTTACCTATGGATCTGAGAATTGGAGATTTAATAAAAAAAACAATGATGAGATTTCAGATAACTCAATGAAGTATGGAAACATATGTGTTGGGATGAACAAGAAAGGATTTAAAATATAATATGTTGGTGAGATAATAAACAGATATTGTAGACATTAAGAGACTGAAATGAATCTGGCTTGAACATATTGCTAAAAAATAATGAATGGAGTTGAAGTCTTAAACTGAATAATCAAGAGATTGTGAAGATAATCAGAAAGAGACCATATATAAAATGGATGAATGACATAAAGAAATTTGCTGATGTGTTGTGGAGAAAAAAGACTATGGATAGAGAAACTGGATTAAACATTGAGACTTTTATCCTATAATAAATGGATAATAAATTTAAGTAATGACATGATTGTTATTTGGTATTTAAAAATCTATTAGAAAAATAAATTTATAAAATGCTTACTCTTTAAATTATTGTTGTTAATTTAATAAATTAATTAGATAAAAAGATATATTGCGATTGCATCTGAAACAGACAAAAAAAAAACATCTATTTGTATTTTATTTAAAAAAAAATCTTTATTTTTTATAGATGTACTTAATAATCTTCATTCCATCACACATATTTGAAACATATGAATAAAGACATCTTTAAAGACAAATGACCCTCAAAATATTTATACACAGGTTCTTCACTGCAGTACTTTTTTAAAATAAGTTTATTTGAAGCCAAAACTTGCATCATTTTAAGGAAAAGAATTATATTAAAATGACAGAAGAGTTAAATATTTTTGCCAATAGAATTTTTTTAAAAAATAAAAACAAACCACGCCAGATCTGTTCAAAATTATAATTTTAACTGCAAAGGCTGTTGACCTTTTAATTATCAAACTATACTTTTTTACATTAAACTTATATATTATTAAATAAATAAATAATCGAACGTTTTATAGCTCTATAGTTCATAATAAGTCTGATCTGTAATCTACTGATCTTGAACTTCAGAATTTGGCATTTTATCATGCACCCAATCACGTAGGGTTTTATGTTATTGAATAAAGAAGAAAATAATACTAACATGTAATTAATTAATTTAAGATTTAAAACTATCTAATATTTTTTATTCTAATAATGAATGTTTAAGAGTCATTTGTTTATTTATATATGATTAGTAATTATTGTCAATGAGAATTTTTTAAAATAAAATACTTATTTGGTCAACTATGTATGGTATAGTGGCCTTACTGAAGAATCTTGGTTGCACTTGAGAAGGACTAGCATAAATTTCTTAATGTCTACAGTTGTAGGTTTGAAATGTAAGCATGCATAGTAGATGTTATTTATAGAAATATAGATTTCTAGACAATACTACTCATAGCACAATCATAGCACATTTGCTTGCTATGCCTCTGGTGACCTGCAAATTTGAATTTTTTTAGCAGGATTTATATTTTACTTTCAAATAATTGGCCCTTATTAAATATAGTAATGCATCCAATATTGATTGTTATTAAATCTAGTAATGCATCCAATATTGATTGGTAAATGGGTATCCAGTTATTTTTAACCACCAAAAATTGCATAAATTCTTATTAAATAACAATGTGATGTGATGTATTTGGCTTCTCCTTAAATGAAATCAAGAATATCTCAGCAACTATGCCCAGATAAACCTGTTAGCCACTTTATTTTCCATTCCCCACTCTAAGTCTTCCCATATTCTGCCCCATCCCATTTCCACAACATAACCTTTGTCAACTCTATGTCCTTTAAATCAAAATCCCCCTTATCTTTTCGCAAACCCAGCATAAAAACTACTAACTCACTTTCTGTATTGTCACTTTGTTCATACCTATTCTCCCATAACTTCATTATCTGTACCCTTTCTGCTTTCAAGCATTTACATTCAATCAACAGATGCCTAATATTTTCTATACCTTCCTTACACAATTTGCATGCTAAATCACCCATAGTTTTCCATTTACATGTATATTCTCTTGTTGCTAAAGATCCCGTTCGAGCCTTAAACAATAAACTACTTTCCTTACTATTATCATAAATTAACTCGCTTCCAATATTCCGTTTACTTCTATATATATTTAAACTCTTCTTACCCTCCATACTACTTCTCCATCTCTCCAACTCCCTATTTTTTATTAATGCTTCTATTCTTTTATCCCATTCCTTACCACTATAACACTCAACAATCCTCCTAACACAATCATCCCACCTTTTATACAAGTATACCGATATAAATTCTTTATCCAAATCTTTTGCATACCGCATTACCTTTCTCACCCATCTTGTTACCTGCCCTTTACTCATAACCCAATTAAACACTATTTTGGCTATTCTTTTACTATCCATAAACTGCAACCTACCAAACATTTTCATTTTACTTTTTGCATCTCTCATATAGAAACTTGACCATCCCATTTCTCCTTGAATTGCCTCCTTTGCTGTCCACATCTCTGCATCTAATGCATGTCTTCCTACTTCCCTTTGTACTTTCTCTAAATAATCTAAAATCCTTTTACTAACACATAATGCATCATTACCATATGTTAACCCTGCTACTGCAACTCCCTTCCATACAATTCTAGCTACATCATATTTATTATATGAAAATACTGTTAGTTTCTTTACCAAACCTTTTCTTTTCTTTGCTTCATTTACCAATTTTTTCTCCCATTCAACCAAGCAATTTTCCTGATTACATAAGATGATTCCCAAATACCTATATCTATCCACCACACTTAACTTTATATCCCCCAATAAAAAAACTACATCCTCTCTTTCCCCAGTATTAACCATCATTATATTTGATTTTTCTTCACTAAATTTAATCCCCATCTCTTTACCCACCCTTGCACATGTCCTCAACATAATATCCATATCTTCTCTTCTTTCTGCACATAAAAAGATATCATCTGCAAAAAAAAAGACCCGACAAAGTATATACTCCTTTGCCACCTATTAATGGTATCTCTACCCCTCTTCCTAGTCTTTCTATTGCTTTTTCCATTTCACTCAAAAACAACAAAAACAAAATCGGTGACATAGGGCATCCTTGCCTTAATCCCACTCCATTTTTAACTTTAACTGATTCTATATCCCCTAATTGGTAAGTATAATAATTATTTTCATATAATTTCTTAATAATATTTACTAAAGCTTCATCCATTCCCAAATTGGCTAATCTTACCCATAATCTATTTCTATTTACTCTATCATATGCTTTCTCTATATCTATAAAACTCATATATAATGATCTACCTGAATTCCTACTCATCTCCATAAGTTGTGTAACTACAAACAAACTATCTCCTATATGCCTATCTGACCTAAAACCTCCTTGCATTTCCCCCACTACATTATTCTCTTCCATCCATTTTACAACTCTTCCAGCTACCATATATGCGAAAACTTTATATAAAACTGATGTTACTGCTATCGGTCTATAATTATTTAACTTTCTATGATCCTTACCCTTTCCTTTAAATAATAATCTTATTCTTGTATTACTCCAACTACCCGGAAAAACTGTCTTCTGCGCCATCTTATTAAAACATGATAATAACTTTGCTTTTGCTCTATGCCCTAAATTCATTACCATCTCTGCTGCCCATCCATCTAAACCTCTCGCCTTTCCACTTTTCAATCTCTTTCCTGCCTCATTCAATTCATTTTTTGTGAACCTAATATTCCCACTACTAACTGCTTTCATGTTTTCTATCACTAATTCCTTCACATCTAACATCTTTTCTATATCCATTACATATCTATTTAAGATTTTCTCTAGCTCGCCTCTAGAGCTACATTCTATTCCCTCATCATCTATTAATACTATCTCTCTTTCCCCTACATTTCTCCTTTTAATGTAATTCCAAAATTTTTTACTCCCATCTCTTCCACTTTTATTAATATCCTCCAACAATTTATTATTTAACTTCATCCTCTCTCTATAATTATCCATTTTAGCTAGCTTCTTCTTTTCTAAGTACTTTCCCCATTTAGCATTAATATCATTTTCACTTTCTTTATTCTTAATAGCACACTTATATTCTCTGCATGCTTTTTTCCTCTCTTTTACACTTTTACTAACTCTCATTTTTTTATTATTTTTATTCTTCTTCATATTCTCGACTAAAACCCTATTTGCCACTTTTTCTACTTCACCACACCAGTCCTTATACTCATCCCCAACCAACTGCTCCATGGTTTCTTCAACTTTTATTTTATACTCTTCCAACTTATTCTTATCATTCACTCTCCATCCACATCTTTCACTATTATTTCTACCTTTATTTCTATCCTCCATCACATTACTAACCATTTCTATTACAATAAAGTTATGATCACTATTACACACTCTCTCTTCATTATCAAACACCTTAATTTTTCGTATTTTATTCATTCCCTCTTTCTCTACCAATACATAATCTATTGTGTGAAATACATTATTCCTAGACCATGTGTATTGTCCATCATATACATTTGATAAATTCCCAATGCTCAAATTTACTCTTTGACAAAATTCCTTCAAAAACTGACCATTCTTATTATCTACATCATCAATTTCTTCAATATGCCCATTCATATCCCCTATAACCATTATTCTCTTCCCCTTTTCTTTAAAACTCTGTATATCCTTAACTAGGCATTCATATATACTATTGTTCCACTCCATTACAGTTTGACTATCTCCAGTGGCGATATACACTACAGCCACCATCCATTCTTGTCTACCCAACCTTATTTCAAACCACAAATGTTCTTGACATTTAACAGTATTTAAATTTTTTTTCGATATAACACCTATACCACCACCCCCTTTTTTCTTTTTCTTTTCTGTTTATACCCTGCCATACTACCTCTTCCAAAATAGGTTCTTCTTCTTCTCTTAGATGAGTTTCCACTACTGCTAATACCTCAAGCCCTTCATTTTCAATTGCTTTATTTAATTCCAGCCATTTTTCTGGTCTCCTACCACCTTGCATATTCAAAAACCCAATTTTAACAATTTCTTCTTTCCTAACTACTCTTTTATAAATTCTTTTGCTTCCTTCTTCTCCATTACGTTTATAACAAACTTTCTTACCACTAATCTTACAAAACCATTCCCTCTCCACATCTACACTTATATCTAAATCAACCATCTTTTGCTTATTTCTTATATCCCCTCCATTCTTCTTCTTTTTGATAATATTACAATTTAAAAGCCCACCCCCCTTTAAAGGTTTCCCGAATTATATTCTTTAAATATCAGACTCCCTAAAACTTCACTTCCTTGTTTTCCTAAGTGCAAACCATCTTTACTATACAACTCCCTCTTTCCAATAAACCAATCCCATACATCCACAAACACAACATTATTTCTCTCACACAATTTTTTCACTCTCTCATTTATAGAACATGCCCTATCTAATAAATGCCTCTTATCAAATCTTGGTAATAGTCCCACTACTCCTACTCTTCCTTTAATCTCTCTCAAATTCCTAATCAATTCTACATACTCATCCATTACTTTCTCTGATGGCTCTAACAAATTATTAGTCCCTACCATTACATATACATCTCTACTACCTTGCTTTCTTACTTTATCTGTCACATCCCTAATTTTTGCTCCAGGCAAACATACTCTAACATACCTGCTTCTATTTTCTCTTGCAATTATATCCCCACATTCTCTTATTAGTGAATCTCCTATCAATACTGCCTCATAATCTACTTTCTCTACTCCATCTTTAACCTTTTCTACCACCTTCTGAATTTCCTTATCCATTTCTTCCTTATCATTTCTACTCAATAATTCCTTTATCTCCCCACACTTCATCTCTAACAATTTTAACTTTACTTCTACATCCTTCATTTCTTCCTCTATCTTACTTATTCTCTGTCTAACCATCTCCATTGCATTACTACTTCCTTCACCCATATTTTCTGACACTCCACTAAAACCATACTCTGTCCTATCTTTCTTAACTACATTTTGCTCCCTCTCCTCTGACTTTCTCTCTAGACTACCTACACTTAAAAACCACTTTCTCACCTCTTTAATCACATTTACACACTGACTACATATCCAGAAACCTGTTACATCCTTCCTATTCTTATTCAAACATTTCAAATGATACACCTCAGCACACACTGTACACTCTACTACTGCTCGTCTAACTCCTTTCTGTCGATCGTATATACATTGTGCCACACAAATGGAATCCATATTCTTATTTTTCAAATCACCTATTCTATATTTGATTCTTCAAACACCCTTATACTGAAAAATAAAAAAAACTTTTTTACTTTTTCCCAAGCTTGATCAAACTACAACCACGTGTTTACTAACGTTAGGCCTTTTATCTCAAAATAAATGCCAATTTTAAAATTTAAAAAACTCTCAGTAACAAACTTAACTAAAACGAATTAAACTTACATACAATTTTTTATAAATACCTCTTTATAATACCTCACCTAGTCTTCAAACACACTTATACAGAAAAATAAAACTTTTTTACTTTTCCCAAACCTGATCAAAACTATACCCACGTGTCTTCTAATGTTAGGCCTCCCAAACAAACGTTACCTTTTTTCTCAAACCAAATACCTATTTTAAATTCAAAAAACCTTCAGTAACAAACTTAACTAAAACAAATTAAACTTAGATACAACTTTTGGTAAAGGTTTACTTTAGCGACCACAGTATAAAAATCATGTTCGCCCTCTAGTTTTCAAAATTGAAGTAAATTATTATACGAAAATCTTACGTATATTCTACTATATTACAATTACATTAAAATTTATTAAAATGTAAAAGATAATAAAAAAAATATTTACCATTTTAAAGAAGTTGAAATAATTACACTAGATTAATTAAAATAATTACTTTAAATTATTTGAAACTTAAGAATTTAAACTATCTACTTTTATCAGTTAATAATTTAAACTATCTAGATTTATAGCACTTATTACAAAAAAAAAAAAAACACCCTCTGGGTTCAAAAATGCAAATTACACGCACGTGTAATTTTATAGTTACAAAAAATGGCCGACAGATCTGTAACACATTTGGTGCCAGATGACCAAATTTTGAGTGATGCTGCTATTCTGGCAGAACACTGGAACATAACTGATTTGGGTAATGCTCTTCAAACTTCGGAATTGGCCATCAAATGGCTTGCAAGAAGATGCCTTCTGAAGAATTTCGCCACATGCCAACAGTGTGGTATTCGTTGTTCGCTAGTGATGTATTCTGCAGGCATAGATGGGTGTAGGTGGCAATGCAGAAGATGTCGCCGGTGCAGCACAATCAGAAAGGGGTCTTTCTTTTCTAAAAGTCATCTGTCTCTGAGAACAATTGTATATATAGTTTATTTTTGGTCGCATAATTTACCCCAAGAATACATTTTGCATGAGACCGGAGTAAGTAAAAAAATCATCATTGACTGGGCGAATTTTTGTCGTGAAGAGTGTGCCAAATATTTAGATACCACTCCGATGGTTCTCGGTGGAATGGATGATAATGGAGAACCATTGGTCGTCGAAATCGACGAAAGTTATTATTTCCACAGAAAGTATCATAGGGGGACTATACGTAGAGGGCATTGGGTTTTTGGCGGCATTGAAAGAGACTCAAGGAAGTGCTTCTTGACAGAAGTTGCGGATAGAACTGCTGGCACATTGGAGGCCCTAATCCAGCGGTACATTTTACCAGGGACTCACATAATTTCAGATGGCTGGGCTGCATACAATAATATCAGCAGACTTCAAAATGGGATGTACATGCATTCGGTTGTCATCCACCAGGACAACTTCGTGAATCCCGAAGACCAAGACATCCATACGCAGAACATTGAGAATATGTGGATGAGGGCCAAGCGTAAGCTGAAGTTCCAATCTGGTACCAGCAGGGCTTTATTTTCATCTTACCTCCAAGAATTTGCCTTCCACAGTAGACATAGCACTGCCGCCATTTTCCCCAACTTCCTACTATGCGTAGGGCATAATTATGCTTAAAAAAGTAAATGATTTTTTTTTTGTTATCTTTTACGTTTTAATTTATAAATATTTACTGTAATTGTAATATAGGAGCAGATAGTAAGATTTTTGAATATTTTAGTTCTAATTTTAATAACTAGATGGTGAATATGCCCTGGTCGCTAAAGTAAACCTTTACCCAACTTTTTTATAAATATCCTTATGCTATCACACATTCAACAGGAACAACTTTTTTTTTTTTTTAAAAAAAAAACTTCTAACCTAAAATGGCGAACGAAAATCCTTCGGAAAGCTTGATGAGTGCTGCCCTCTTTTTTTATATTCTGCAAAAAAAAATTGCAGAAATCTTTGCCATGCAATGGCTATTTGTTGTACTTATTTTTTATCTTATCATTGTTATAAAATAAATAGATACAATTAACTATATAATGGTGTTAATATTATAAATAAAATTCATATTGTTTTTATCTTGGTTATTCTAATTATCATAATTTTTGCTGATAATACCATTCTTACATATATAATTACATATGGTGAAGCATTCACTAACTAGGTAGGCTCTTCTGCCAAAGTCAGTATTAGGGTAAAAGTAAAATTTTATATCCTTATCTGTCAGAGATTTAATTTCTCATTTATTTTAAAGAAGTAGATTAATGAGTTGTTTCCAAACATTATGGATTATAACATGAGTTTGATTTATGGGATTAGCAATGTCAAATGAACAATTTCTTTAAATGTTTGAAACCATTCATTAATCTTGCCCTTAAAAAAATAGAAAAATTAAGAGGACCTTTGTCTGGACAGATAATTTATTGGTAGAGGGGTCACCTTAAACTAACTATTCACTAATTTAAAGATTATACTTATTAAATACTTTACTTTTTTTCAACTGTTAGCTTTATGAGAAAGTGAATATAACTTATATTTAGAAAATGGTATTATTAAACATAATAAAAATAATTCACAGTAAATAATTTACGTGACAGAGGTAAGTGATAAGAATATTGTGCTAATATTATTTGTTTTTTTTTACCATAAGCCTGTATCAAATATTCCCATAAATTTAATCAACTTCTGTAGACTATCTTGAGTGGCAATTAAAAAAACTAAAAATGTATCATGAATCTGAGCCATAGAAACAAGCTTTAGACTGTGATTATCTTTAAAAGATTAGGTAAGTCACAGTAAAATAACCTTTAAATAGTGAACTGCTGATCAGAAATCTTTTAAATATTCCCCTTGAGAAAAATAGAAGACATTTCAATCAATACTAATAACTACAATAAAATATCCATTGTTTATGTAAGGGTTGTCTTTAGATTTTTAAATCAATATTCTATTGGATATCCCTTTTAAAAATTGTTGTATAACTTTTAACAATGAAATCATAAGTGAAACTTATCTCGTTAATAAATGAACAAATTGTTGAAATTAAGCTGAGAACAAAACTTGTTCTAAAAAGTCATGAAACTTGAATATAAAAATTTGCAATTAATATTCTGTAACTAATCATTATATCAATTGAAATTACAACTACCAATAATATTTTTGTCCAGTCATTGGTTTACTGTAATTTTTATTGTGTTCTGCATGCTTAATTTATATATTGACTCAATTTCAGAGTTATGATTAATAACACAGGTAATCTTTGCCAAATGTGGCAATCAAACTATGTATAGACAATTGAAGCAACTTAACTTGATTACATTATGGTAATCAATATCCTTTGTTATAATTATATCATAATACCGATATCATTATGATTATACTATAGTAACTAACACCATTGTTTAATTGTATTATGGTAACCAGTATCATTATTATAGTTATATTTTAGTAATCAACATCATTATTATGGTTATGTCATGATAAGCAATATCATTATTATGGGTATATATGAATAACCAATATTATTATTATGGTTATATCATAATAACCAATAACATTGTTATGGATATATCATACTAATAAACATCATTGTTATGGTTATATCATAGTAATAGATATCAGTTTTATAGTGATATCATGCTTACTGTTATGATGATATAATGGTAATCAATATAATAGTTATGTTTATGTTATATTAACTGTGATCACTATTATCAGTATATCATGATAATCAATATGATTGTTATGATTATGTCATGGTAATTGACATCACTGTTATAGATATATCACAACTAACATTGTTATGGTTATATCATGATAATATCATTATTATGAATATATTGTGATAATCAATATTATTATTATGGTTATATTATGATAACTAATAACATTAATATGGTTATATCATGGCAGCCAATATCATTGATAAAATATGATAAAAAGTATCACCAATAACTGATTATAACATAGTAGTTAGTTACTAGCATAACATTTTTTAAAGCCTACTTCTATGTATATATGCAACATTTTTTTTTATTTTACAACTTTCAATGAATCTTTTTATTCTTTTTATTATCTTTATATCACAAGCATTTGTTTTATTTTTTGACCACAACTAATATATGATAATTATTAGTAACTTCCGATTCAACTTTTACTATTTTCTATCATTAGTATACACACTTTGAAAATAATTTTGTAAATAAGTGTCAAATAATTATAAAAAAAACTATGAAACATCATTCTATTTACTCTCTTTTCTGGATGTAAGCTGAGGGTCTATTCCATGATAAACAAACAGCATTATAAAACTATTATTGAATTTTTATGCTTGTTTGAAGTTTGGTGAAGATGATAATTTTCTTGTAATTAAATGTTGAACTAATCCATCATTTAGCAGAATTATTAAATATTTTTAAAAATAGACAATTTTTTATTAAAATTTTTACATTCGACTGTTAGCAATAACATACAAGAAATCACTAAACATCACATGATCACCATTTTTTTATGCTTACATAAGGTGTTTACACAGAGGCAAAATTCTCTATATAGTAGTGCCACTCAGTGCAAGCCAGAGTAATCAATGAATGTAAGAAAGTTTGTGCATAAAATCTCTATCTAGTGACTACTCATCCAATATCTTCAGACTAATTTCTAACTTGTGGCTTTCATCTGGCTTGCACTGAGTGGCATTACTCTTTGGAGAGTTTTGCCCCTGTGTAACAACATAAAAGCTGATACTTAACCCAATGTTTTAGTATTGTTAGTCTCTTCCCTTTTTCAGTTGTTGCTGACCTGATCAGTGACAGATTACCACACAATTTGAACCAGTAATATTTAGAATCATAAATACTGGATTTAAATTAACCCTTTGATGAACTAAGTTACCAGTTATATCTCATGCTAGACTGCTGCTGGTCGGCAGAAAGAAGAGTGAAGAATAATCCCACATAATTCATTTATTAACAATTGAATAAATTTAGAAAAGTATAAATAGTTTGAATTTTTCTAAAAACATTTAACAATTCAACTAGAAATAATCCCTCATATAACTACAAATATGACTGAATTTCTCTTACATTAACTTTTATCTGAAATTAACGTCAGCTAACATGTGTGTCTGTTGAATATAGGTAGTAATACTATAATATTATATTGTTAATAAAGTGTTTAACTTTATATGTTTTACTATTAACACACACAAATACTTTGAAAATTACATCCTGGATAAATTTAAAAAAATCATTCTTAATTGGCAAACACTTCTAAAGTGTAAAAAAGATTTACTTTCAAAAAATACTTCTCTTTGAGTTCTTAACAATTATTTTTCCGCATGAATTTCTCTCAATGCTGGTTATTTCAAATTATTTCTTTATTTCAGATTGTAATTGTCTTTTAAAAATTCATCTTCTACGAAAACAGGATTTCGTTACATTTGATGCGTAAGTATATATGACAACGTGAATTATTTCCATTATCATTATATATATATATAAAGGGATTTAAACTTAGGATTTTTCAGTCTATATTCGTCCTTACTCCATCTTAAACAATCGACAAACATAACCACATATATGTGAAAGGGATAGATGGTCACCAATATACATCAGTTGGACCAGATTATAATCTCCCACGCATATATACAAGTGCTCTGCTTATATTAATATAGCAATTCTTTAAACTTTAATCGGTGGTTTTTCAATGAAATGAACAGTTAAATAGTTGGAAAGTTAAAAAGATTAAAGCCTGCTCATTAAAGTTTAAGGAATTGCTATCTTAATATTAGCTGACCACTGACTGTATATATGTGTGAAAGATTGGTCCAACTAATGGGTGCTGGTTCTACACGAAATACGTATATTGGAGATCATCTATCTTTTTCACATTTATGTGGTCATGTGGATCGGTTGTTTAAGATGGAGTGGAGGACGAATATGGACTGAAAAATCCTAAGTTTAAATTCTTTTATTTACTTATATAAGAAACATTCAGTACACAAAATGAATAGGCTAATTACATTATATATATATATAATTGTAATTAAAATGAATGCATTTTACTTTGTAATTTTATATATTGTTAGAGATTTAAAAACATATTTTATTCTATTAAATTTAATAAGAAGTGTCTGTATATCATAGTCAGCCAATTAATCATCCATCATTGGTTGGTAAATGAATATTTAGCTATTCTTAGCTAGAGAGTAAAACAAGAATATAAAACTAAATAACTCCTCTCATCTGGTAATTCATAAATCTGATGAGTAATGTCTTCGTCATTATTGTTCTTTTATGGTGGGCTATTGGTGAAGAATTAATCCTGTAGAGAGCTATTAGAATGGCTGTTTTTTTATATCCGTAATCCTTGTTGTGCAAATCGCAGTAACACTGTTCCGCATTCTGAGCTGCTAATTTAAACAATAAGAAATGCAGAGAATAACATTTCTTTTTTCTTATGATATGACACTTAAGTTCTTAAAAATTATTATAGCGTATCATACTATGAAGAATTGCAAATGATTTTAAGCATTATAATTATCAAGAGTTATGATTGATTATAGTACTCTATTAGATACTTATTCTTATCTCTAGGAAGAATTTACATATATATGTGTGTGTGTGTGTAGCGTTGGACAAAATAACTGGAACATTGGCAACCTTTTAATATTTCATAGTACAGAATTGAAATATATACACACGTAACTTTTTTTTTCTTTTGTATACAGTGAAATTTAATTATTATTTATTCTTTTTTTCAAATTGTTGCTATTTTGGTCATGACTATATATTTTAAGTATTTGCTTTTAAGTTAGTGGGTTTTTAAAGAACATGATTATGCCAATTTTCGTTTTATTAAAAAAATCTAGCAGTTCAAATAAGGATTTCTTAACAGTTCAAATGATTATATAACTAAGTACTTTTCATTACTCTTTATTTTAATTTAAAATTAGACAATATGTATACTAAAAAAAAAACATTAAAATTTGGCATATAATTTGTTAACAATGCATGCAATAATTCTGTAAGATATTCATTTGTCAATTGTGTTTATTGTTTTGAGTTTACAAACTTCCTTGTTGAGTATAATGACCCACAAGAATATGTTGTCCCAAAGATTGATATTAGTTTATAAGCAACTTTTTTCAAATGATGATACTTATGGCAATAATTCTTCGGTTTTCTGAATATAAATTAAATATCTATATTACTGAATTAAATTAATCGAAGAAGTTAGGGTTTGAAAGTCAAAGTAGAAGAAAATGATGACATTTGAATTAAAACCGTACAAAGAATAATATCATTGGATGAAGTCCAAACAAGAACCGAACTCACAAGTTAAAACAGTGCATTATATTCCCAGAAAATGACAACAATAAAATCATAGAAGTTGATGACATAAATTGCCACTGCAAAAAAAATGAAGCATGTATGGCTTCAAAATAAAATGTAAATACATCATGCTTATGTAAATTATATCATGATTTTACTTTAAAAGTTTTATGAGAGCCATGTTGGAAAATCTAAAAACCTGCATGTGTTTCATGAACTGCAATTTGTCCATGGAGGATCTATGGTATATATGTTTTATTCTATACATTTTGGCATAATGAAAACATGACTAATCTTTGCAGGGCATTTGGTTCAGTCATTAACCACCATTTTCACCTATCTTTGAGCTGACTGGTAGTCATATCAATGTAGTAATGTAATTCAAATTTAAGTACTGCTAATATGTTCTATTTGATATTAAAGTATGAATATAAAATTTAATGGAACTATTTAATGAAATATACTGGTTCATTAATGTACAAGAGAGAGTTACATAGTATTTCTTTTTTTACTAGGAACTTTCCATACCTAAATATATAAATATGTAATAAACAATTTATCATCACTAAATATGATGTTAAGTGAAATTCTAATTAATCTTCAATTACATGTTTAGATAAGACTTTATTACAAATTTATATGTTCATTTGTGCATGGTTCCATATAAAAAATCAATGCTATATAACTATGTCTTGAGTGATAGTGAGACTTTGAAAATGAGTTTTATTACATCATGCTGCTATGTTATACCTTCAAACTTTAACATCAAGTAGATTGCATTAGAACATGAATGATGTTGCTATGTTACCAAGATTGTTGGTTACTAAAAACTTGATAAATTATTTACATTAGAAGGCATTTACATGTGATATAGCCAGTTGTCAGAAATTTATTTCTCCAAAATATTACACATTATTTTGTATTGCATACTTTGAATATTATATAGTTGTGAAGTTGTTGTTTGTTTATAGTATCATTAAAATGAGCAGTTAATTGCTCTGCCTAGTCAATATAACTTAGCGCCAATTTGAGTGAAGCTAAAAAAACATCTCCATGGATTGAATATTCACTTCTCTTTTTATCAGTGACTAATATTATAAAATGGACCATGGATGGAAATGGATTAATTTTTTGCCTATTTTGTAGATAGACTAGAAGGTGTTGCATTTATATAGTTGATGCATATAAGTTCATCCCTTCAAAGTATTTCATAGTAAATTTTAATTTGAAGTTTAAAGTTTATATCTGTGCTGGAGACAATGTCTACTTTAGTAAATGATTAGTAATAATCATTGCTGTATTAATCTGAACTTGATGGTGTTAAAGATGTGGGAGGAGTGAGTTTGTCACTTGCAATTCAAAATGTAATTATTTATTATAGATAAATACTTTTTGTATAATAAATGTATGAGAGATGATGACCGGGGTCAACTGATGATGGCCGGTTTAGCACGAAATGCATCTTGGGGGTCATTTGTTTTTTATTGTATCTTTATATAAATGAATTTAAAAGAATGTAAGGAAGAATTGAAGTTATGTAATATATTTGTATAATAAATAGTGTACCGGTCGAAAAACACACATCGATCCAACAAACCCCTGAATACAGGTAAAGTACCTCGAGTCCAACCATGTACAAGATATATAAAGCAGGTACATTGTGGATTCTGCCCTATTTACTTATATCCTCAGGTCAAAGATCTAATCAATAGCCTTTCTCGATGATACGATCGAATTCCTTTACTTTCACCGTCCCAGCAGCTGGGTCTTAAAGCATGAGATTCAATTTAATTATATATTTTAGTGAGAACTTGGGTGATTGGTTGATAGATATATTTAAAAATCAAAATTTATTTAAAATAAAAGTAAATAAAATGATTCGAGAAACACTGGAAGTTTGGTTTTAGTTATATATATATTTAAAAATCATTTAGCATTTTACATTACTCTAACTCAAGCTCTTTTAAAAAAACAAAAATACAATCTTTAAATTAACTTTATAAATCATACAAATTCTTGAAGAATTTATATTAGCGGTTATCTTTTACATTGTTTAGTTTATATATTTTTACTTTTGGTTATAGTTCTTTGCCTTTAAAATAAGACAAAAATAATTTTATAATTAAATGATCATGGATTTTACAATTCCCCGTGCACATTTAGTACATGCTTGCAATATAGCGCCAGGTTTAAACATCAACCTAATGCACATATATAAGAATGACTATTTTCATGAATTCTTTATACAAGATTTAAAAAAAAAAAAACATTTCTGTTGAAAAGGACATTAATTAAATAGATGATTATAATAAGACTAATTTGACGTCTTACTCCACTAACATATAACAGAAAAAAAATAATTTTCTTTTCTTTTTATAAAATTAATAATTCAATGACTAATTTTTGATGACATTAGTGGACCTTGCTGGAATAGCTTATAACTACCTTTACAGTGATTAAAACTGTAAGCTGTTATAACAAAAAAAAAAAAATAGATCAGTTAATTATCAAGCAAACAAGCCACTTTAGTTGGACTTACAACTAAAATCAAACCTATAAGAACTATATCATGAATTAGCCAAAACCAAACGATTTTAACCAATTACAAAAACTAATAAAAGAGTTGATTACTCAGATCGAAGATCCTTTCATAGAATCAGTTCCCTATGGCTTATGTATTAGATAGGCAAAAGAAAAACAGAACAATATCGGGTTAATAAATATACGAATGCAAAGGAGAGAAGAAACGTAAGTAAGAACATACGGGCCGGATTACGGACACTCGTATGCCTATTCCAACGAAGAATAAAAGGGAAATCGATACATCCACATGTTGTGTCCATATACCGATAGGAGATAGGATTTATGGAGAGCCAACATGCCCGCCTATATGGGTATCATGCCGGCAAACCAACTCTATCTCAGCTACGCTATCTGATTCACAGACGTATGCAAAAGCGGAAGCTAACAATGAAACACCAAATGAATGACCGTTTTAGGTCTGTCCATGATACTCCAAGCATTCTTTATTAACCCTAGATCTTATAATCATTAAATACGAATGAATTATAATTAAATAGCCTTAAAATGATCTAATACTGCATAGAGACCAACCTGCGTAACCAACTATTTTATATAAATATTTAACCTACAAAAAAAAAAAAACATACATATAGAAATAAGGGAATTTAATTCTCGAAAAAATCCCCCCTTCCCTCTTTCCTAACTTAAAAAAAAGGCAAGATAATTAACTGACGCTATCCAGTGGTGCTGTTACTAGGTCAAAAATCTATAGCATATTTTATTCTGTTTTGAATTACAGAAATATAAAATAAGAGAATCCCATTCTGGGAAATCTCTAATAAATTTATTTGAAATTACAGTAGATTTGTTTATTTTGAAATATATATATTCGACATAACCTCACTTGCAAAAATAGATCAACTTACTTTACTTTTAAAATCAAATCGTTCTTTGTTAAAATTCCCTTTCCCTAATAAAACACAATTTGCTCTCTTAGCAAATTACTCTCTTTAAGTCCCCGCAAGTGAAGCTTGTCGAAATACAAAATATCAAAGCATGAAATAATCTCATGCTAAAAATTAATATAAAACAAATAAATAAATTCATATTCAATTAATTATATATATTAAAAATTGAAAATTATAGTGAGTTTGAGTTAATGAAATATTATAATTTAAAAGAAAAGGGTTAAAGAATCAGTTTAAAAGATTTTCGATCAACAATAACTTTTGACATTTTTTTCTAAAGATTTACGAAATTACATTAATATTCTTATGATAATAGTTTCTTCTAACTTCTTGATGAAAGTATAAATTTTCAGCTCTTCGGCATTTTACTTTGGGGTTCCCTGGGATGAGTTCTGCAGGCGAACATTGGTGGCAGATGGCTTCTTTGAAGGCAGGTTTGGACAACAGCATAACGGAAGATTTTCAGGTCTCAGGAAAGAAAAGGCAGTGATTTACCCTTTTTATACTCGATCATCATGTCGTGCAGACTTCTACAACTTTCTTTCTGTCTGTTCTCTGTCTGGTCTTTTTTTTTCTCTTCTCAAAAAGGGCCACTATTTGTAACTTCCTACTTGTATTCAATTTCTGCTGCCTCAGGTGTTTTTCAATGTTAAAACAATAGCAATTATGCTTTTATTCTAATTTTAGAAAGTTTGTACCTCGATAAGAATTTACAGATTTCAATATAATTTTATGTTCATTTTGATTTTAGATAACGATGTAGAATTTTGGTAATTTATCAATGCTTTTAATTTAAACATTTATTTTAAACTTCTTATCGAGGTACAAATGTTTCCAAAAGGCCATCTTGGATTCTTGAACTAAAAATAAAGCATCTTAAACATACATATATAAAATATATAAAAAAATTCAAAATTTATTACTTGAATTTTTTTTCTTTTTAATAATAAAAATGGAATAATAGTGTTAGTATAATTATATATATATATGATCCAAAATAAATTTTAGGATTTATTCAGGATAGTTAAAAAAATGTTAAAAATAATTTTTTTAGAATAATAAAATAAAAAGCAAACGTTAGTAAAATAAATAATTAGGTGGGTCAGACTGTGAAACGGCAAATCTGAATCAGATTTACCATTTCAATAGTAAGAACAACTATTATTAGTATAATAAGCACTAGGTGAATTTGGTGTACTCTTGTATGTATAAGTTTTGAGATTGTTTACCACTATACAATGTAAAATAACAGCCTAGTCCTCTTATAGTATACATGTATTTCAGCTAAACAGTGTTATTAGATCAGGTAATGGTTTCAAGGCTGTTATCACAAAATAGCAATGCAAATTTTGTACTTGTGTCTTAAAGTGATCTGTTGTTTTAAAAGATGAATATATTAACACATTTACACATGCTCATATATATATATAGGTAGTTCTCTACTTTTGGTACCTTCTATTTTTGCACAATTCGCTATTTCATACACATTTCATACTTTTGATTTTTATCAATATACATGATAAAACACGTACTTTCAAGTAATGATTCTCCCTTTCTCATGGACTATTAGTCACTAGTCTTTCCCCTACTCTCTGACATTAATCACCATTTTTGGCATCACACATTCAGTCTTGAGCAAAGATGTTTTGAGTTAGCACATGTATAAGTTGTGTCTTGTCAGTTTATGTTAGAAAATGTTATCACTTTATGTACATTTCTGTTTTGGTGAAAAAAATTCTCCCTTATTAATTCATAAACATGAGTGAAAAAAAGAGACTATATTGATATGGACAAAAAGAAATGAAGGCCCCTCACAATCTCCATATGATTGAGGCAAAGATGGCAAATTGTTTGCTTCAGTCGATCGTTCGTATAATTTAAGTCAACAATATGTTCAATCATGAAAATCAATAACAAAATTAATGAATATTTCCAAATTCATATACTGTCAAGTTAACCTTCATTATGCTTTTAAACTTTTTAAATATTATTTGTCTAGATCTTATACACATATGATTGTGTTGTGCATATCTATATACTGTATTTAGCCTCATTTTTTCTCAATTAAAATAAAATTTTAGACAAAAAATGTTTTTGAAGTATGAAAATTTATTATATATTAAGAATTTTTTAAACTTTTTGTTTATAAAATAGAAACATAATGTTTAACATATATATACATGTATTTTAAAAATCCTGTTTGATGTTTTTTAAATATTGCTCTACTTTCATACAATTCAACTTTCATACACATTTCAAAAACCAATTAGGTATGAAAGTAAAGGATTGCCTCTATATTGTGTTTAAATTGACAAGGCATTTTATTAAACATCTCATATAAAGAAGAAGCAATTATGATCTTATTTGTAGCTTTATATGAATTAATAAATAATACCCATTGCTAAATTAAATATGTAATAAATAGTGTCTTTAATATAAGCTTTACAATTTCTAACCATGATTCAACATAATGAAACAGATGAGTTATCTACATTACACACCATTGTCAGACATGTTGTTTGTAAATGAAGTAAATGATACTATTATTTATTCACAATCACATACATACACACACAGATATATATGTATTACAAAGAAATCAAGTACTATGTCATGACCTAATTTAACAAGCTTGTACTATAAATATTATATATAGAGCTCACAAATAAGCTCTTAACAAGCTCTGCAGAAATCCCCAATCCCAGACTGTTTTCTGCTACTGGTTTACTCAGTGAAGTGCTCAAATATTCAAGCATTGTAAGTGTTAGGATATTCAAGAATTAGATAATGCTTGAATATCCTAGCACTTCACTGAGGAAGCCAGTAGCAGAAACTGGTCTCGGATTGGGGATATTCTGCAATACTTGTTAAGAGCTTATTTGCGAGCTCTATATATAATGTATATGTATGTATTGCTACGAAGATTTTTAGATTAAAAATTAAAATTTAAAATAAGTTTCTTGGAAAACTGGCTTCAATCTTCTGTGTTGGAAAAAAATGATTTGTGAACTATGAAAAAAATCTTGAAATTTCCCCCCAAAAACAAATAATTTCAACAAATATAAGAAAACTTAATTTTATTCCAGCCTTAAGGAGACTAAGTATTCTACTCTGTCATCACTGTCTAGCAATAATTTTCCAAAGTCAATTCACAAATTTGTTTTAAAGTTTCTCAGATTGTGATTGGTCAAATCTCTGATAAGAAATGTTTAATAAAATACTTTATACTTGCTTTTGTTATTTATTTGTGTAACAATATTATGAGTTATCAAAATCTTAGCTTGACAAGGATGAATGAAATTTTCTGTATCTATGAATCAGGATCATTTTAAACAACAAAGTTCTTTTAGATTCTTTAACCTTTTAATGGTGTTCTCCGGTGTAAGATGGTCATGGCTTCAAGTCGCTCAAAAACTGGCAATTTTTACATTATTGCAGCGAATTTATGCTCATTTTAAAGCTTAAAAAGTACTGTAAGATGCTGCCCTCTTTAGAATTATTTTACAAGTAAAAAAAATCAATGATATTGAAATTTGAAACTACAATAATTGGAGAAGGTAGGCTTTCCTAGATGCTGATTGCTTGGTTCTTATTTTGAACAAAAGAAGAGCACCTGTCAATGATTTTTACCACTCCAACTTCTTTGTTTTGATTTTCAAAATGAAAATGAATGTTTTAGAGTGTTTTTTTAATATTTTTTTACATATTATAAATTATTTTGATAAAATATGCTGAAAATATAATTATTTTAGAAAAATAGTTAAGATTTTAGTAAAAATTCTTTACTTTTACACGAACATAAATTGAAAAAGAAATCAGATCTGTTAACAATTTTAACACTTGTCAACAATTTTCATCGCCCCAAGCTCTTTATTTGATTTTCAAATGAAAATGAATGTTTTAAAATATTTTTTTGATACTTTTTACATATTATAAATTATTTTAATAAAATATGCTGGAAATATAATTACTTTAGAAAAATATAAGATTTTAGTAAAAAAATTATTTACTTTTACACGAACATAAATTGAGAAAGAAAATCACTGACATACTCAACATTTGTGAATGCTCTTTTGAGGTTCTCCACTATAAAATATTTTTATAATTATAAATACAAATTTATTTTTGAAAAAACTTTTGTTCACTTTCATATTTGGACAAATTATTAATTTGCTTTTACAAACAAAACTAAAATAAATATATTAAAAGATGAATATATTTTTGCAGCTGATTCTGTAATTGACCAATCAAAAGTTTAGAGTTTTATCTCAGTCAACCAAGCAAACACTACCCCCAAAATGGGGCCTAATAAAATAGAAAACACAAGACAAGTTCAACCACTGTTAACTAATAAGCAGTTACATGGATAGAAGATACTAAAAATCTGCCCCCAATATACAGTTCAACAAGTCAGTCAAGATTATTGGTTATTAGATTATGTAAGATGTCAAAAGGCCATATTAGACTAAGAACACTAAAAAATGGTGTTACATAGTCTTATTTTAATAATAAGATTCAATAACTTTAAAGAGCATGGTTTTGTTCATGATTAAAATTTATTTATTGCCAATAAATTCAAATTATTATTTAGCTTGACTTTTAAAAGATCCTGTGGTCTGTTTAAAGATGATCTTGAGACAAATCTTCAATTTCCAATGGAATAAAGATAATTTGCTTCATCGAAGGCACAAATATTTGAATTGCTAAACTTTCAAATCTTTCAAAATATTTAGCTTTATGAAAATATTGGAAATATTTTTATAAATTATTACTTCTTCCACATGTAACCAATGTTGTGATCTGTTATTCTTTTATAAAAAAAAAAAAAAAGCTTTCTGTAGCTCTTTTTATATATATATATATATATTAATGGTTCCAGAAGAACCTCATCAGCAGAATAACTAACAGGGATCTTTTTTCAGATACAAATGATTGATAAAGGTGGATATAGTTTTTAACATTAGAAAGTTATTTTTGGTTAGTAAAATAATCAACAATGTCTACTACAAGAGCAATAATGTAGGTTTATTTTGATTTCTTGTAATATAAGTAGCTGTTGATTTTAATTTTTTAAAATATTCACACCATATTCCCAATTGAATATTCACTACCAGGGTTGTAATAATAGGAGTGTGTAAATTTTTTGTGATATTGATTTACAAATAGTTTATCAAATGGACAGACATATGATGTTTGAGGACCAGAAGTGACAGATTGAGCTGTGATCCATAGTTGTTATTTCTAGAACATACCACCCAACCATTATACTAAACTCCACAAGACAATAGAAAAACTTAAAAATAAATCATCTTTAATAATACTATTTTATTTGGCAGCCCCTAAGTACTGGAAGAAGGGAGAGATAAAAGAATAGTTGCTTAGAGGATAAGTTATGTATCTGAGAATCCATTTTAGTTTACCATGATAGCTTTCCTAATTGGCTTAGTCTAGTGGTAGAGATGTGGATATAAGAACTAAAGGCTTGTGAGTCACAGTTCAATCTGTCACTTCTGGTGATCATCTTCCAAGCAACAAATCAAACAATTATTTTTTTTACCATGACAGGAGTTTTTTAAAAAAATAAGCAATATATAAGTGGATCCTTTCCCCCCCACTTTAAAATTAATAAAGTTATTTCATTTGGACTTATTATATGGATATTTGAAGAATTATTCTATACCATTTATAATACTAGGAGTAAAAGTATTGGTATAAGACATCATATGAATATATGAAGTAGAATGTGTTAAATTGATTGATTGCTTATAAGAATGAAGAACTTTAGATTGATACACATTTGCTTATAAAAACTCAAACACAAAATTTTGTAAAAGTTTTATGCCTAGTAGTCAAATTAGTTTTTTGTAAATGTAAGCACAGATAATGAAGATCTATATCAATATAAATGAAGATAGAAATGTGGACATAGGTAATTGTATATGTCTACATATTAATATGACAAATTTAATCCTACAAAGAAAAATAGAGAGTTATGTATACATTTATATAGGTTATATACTATTAAGTAATCTAATGAATGTACTTTGCTGAGGCATTCAAATAGCACAACATGAACAAAAGATAATTAATACAATAATTTCAAGATTCATACTTTTGGAATGTTTTTACTTTTATTTTAATATGACCCAAATAAAATATTTCTATAAATAAACACCTTTAAAATTGGATTATTATATTTTTCTAAGAATTAGCTGAAAGAATGGCACAATGATTATGATTTGAATTTATAATTGATATTGATGACATCAAAGGGCCATCAGAAACCTTGGTTATTGACTATAATCATTTCATAACTAACCTATTCTACTGCATATACAACTTTACTATATGATCTTTATTTCCCATAAGGCTAATTTTATTGAATATGGCATTTAATTAATACTGAATTGTCATATACATTTCTATAAAGGTTAATAAATATATTTCTATTTATAATATCTTATAAACATGATTATATATAACCAAAATAATATTCAAATTTTCTGACCACCATCTATATTAAATGAAATATCTCATAGTATTTATATCTGTAAATGTAAATTATGGTAATTTGCACAAGGCTGCATAAAAATCTCCATGTATAGTATGTTTGCTCTCATGGGTATCATTATTTAAATTCAGTTCACATAATTAAATCATGAGCTGCAGATAGAAATGGGTTTATTTTTTGTCTATTTTGCAGATATATGTTACTATGATTAAGGGAATTTAATTTGATATACATACTACTAAGAAATCTTGATGACTAAAAATATATATATAAACTTCTAATAATTTTAGTGTTCCATGAATGTTTATATGTTAAATCATAAGTTCCAGCAACTAAGTGGTTAGCATATGTGAATCACATTATGCAATTTTTATGCTTAAATAAACCAATAGAATATTAACAATCTGTTTTTAAAAACAACAGTACAATTAAGTATTCCATTTAGTACTCAAGTGTAGATTGCATTGTCAAAAGATTGTTCGCACAATCTTCTATTCTCAATACTTTTATATCATCTTGTGTAAGCTTTGGTAATCAATAGATGCCAGATGGTAGTATTTAATAAAGTTCTATCTTGTGGTGTCCTATCCAAATATCCTCAGATTAATTTCTATCTTATGGTTTTCATCAATGTGAAGTTTGATTTTTGATCTATTGCACTTTTTCTCCAATAGTTATTTTTACTCTTTTTTTAATATTGAAGCTTATAGCCCAAACTGAAAAACTTATTAGATTTTTTTAAATCTGAGTCTATTTGCTTGTATAGTTATATAGATTTGAAACAAGTTCAATTTCTAAAAATTATGGTGGCCTTAGTTTTTTTATAATCTCAGTCACCTTTATTCTTTGACCAGAATTTATATTAAACCAATAAGACATCACTGGATCATTAAAATATCATGTGAGATTTGCTTACATATTTCACTACCTATTAGCAATTTTCTTTCAATTCCCAATATGGATTATGCTACCTAGTAAAAGCTTTAATAAAGAATAAATGCTAGCGGGAAATGCTTAGTAGACTCTTATACAGTGCTGACTTATTCAAATATCTATACACTAATTTCTAGCTTATAAATTTCATCAGTGTGAATCTTTTAATTTTTTTGGATTTTTTTATTTAACAATGGCACTTGGAGTTTTAGATCTAATGCAAACTTTCCTTTAGCATCTGTTATATATTTTTTATTATTCTATCATGCTACCAGTCTAAACTGAAACACTTAATTTTTTTTAAAAATTTAAGCCTATTTGTTTGCATAGTTCCAAAGATCTTAAATTAGTTAAATTTCTAGAAAATTATGCTAATTAATAGCAATATGCAAGCAAAATTAATGTGATGACTAATTGGTTTATTTAATTTTGAAAGCCATGTAATGTGATATACCTATATATATATATTATAACAGAACCGTGGGGTACACCATATGATGACGTGAATACGACTCAGTGTTTGGATGATTTAAATACTATGTGTCAACCAATCTACAACAAGTCATATCCTAAATTTATGATTTGACAGCATATTTGGGTGCATCAGATGTTACTGAATCAGGAATGGCATATAACAAAGGGAGCGCATCTCACTACTGTCAGACCTAAGCCTTTGAGTAGGATGTTAAAGATGTCACAATGAAATGCCTAGTTCTAAATCGCATCTACTTTTAGTATGCTATCTCATAATTTACTTACAATATTTCAATATGACCTAGACTAATGCAGATTCATAACATCTCCCTTTTTAGGCCCCATTACACCACAGAATTCAAACTCAGGGAGTTCTTGGAGTCAGCTCTCTTCAGGGATGGACTTACTCAATTATTAACCAAATATGCCTATGTATAAGCATAGATATAGAAAAATACTGATGATGATCAATTATTTAAAAGAGCAAGACATAATGATGATGATGATCATCAAACCTTTAATGGTGTAAATTCATAATGTGATGATGAAACTTTTAATGATATAAGTGCACAATAATGATGGTGATGATCAAACATCTAGTGGTATCAATGCGCAATGATGATGGTGATGATCAAACAGAGATCAGATTGGTTTAAACAACTTAATAGTTTATTAACAACATATATAATAAATATTTACAAACAAAAAATAATAAAATAAATAAATATTCGGTTATCAAGAATGGTTTTCTATCATTTTGATGGCTTCACACAACAGAAACAAAATAATTTGAAGTACATTATATACAAAATTATATTATATTATTCATTAAATATATACATAAAACAAAAAAAAAAGAAAAAGCAAAATGAGAGTTCACTAATTCTAAAACTACCCCAATTAATGTAATTATTAGAATGATATTTTTAGGTTAGGGTAAATATATTTATAACTATTTTTTTTATTAAAATATATATATATAGCTCCACTCCCATCTATATGTGTGTGTAAGTCATAGTAAAAATTAATGATAGATACGAACAAGACCATTCACTCAGTGGGTTAATTGTGCACTCGGAAATAAACAAAAAAAATTACAAGTAAATATTATTAAAACTTATTAGTAAATAATAGTTTTGTTTGTCCTAAAGTTTGCCCTTAATGTTAAATATATGAAAACCTTACTTGAAGTCGCCTTGATGGATCAATGTTGAATTTCCAGAGGAATCTGTAAATTTACTTTTATTAAAAATAATACATATTAATTGATTATGATTCTTTTTTTAAAATACATCAACATATGACACATCTATTCACTGCTCCCACTTTTAAATTGCAAGTGATCGAATTTGAAAATGAATCTTGAATACACAAAAAAAAAAAATTACAATACATAAACTTTCAAATAGAAATGATAAAAGCAAAAAAAAAATAAAAATCACATGAATCAAAACAAAATATATTTACCTGGAGGAAAGCAAGCATTTTTTCTCCAACTAAGAGGTTATAAACTTAAATGTCAATCTCCATGTATAACGTTCCTGTTCACCACTCTATTAATATTTATATCTTTCATGCTACTTGGTTAAAAACAAACACATACCAATTATCTCTTTTGAACATATATAAATCCATTGAAGATTGATGTTCACCAGCATTTTATAAAACAGTCATTTTGATGGAAATTTTTAAAATGACATCGAAGTTAGCTTTGGAACATCCTACAGTACTGGTTTTTTATCTCTCACACATTGTAATGACCATTTTATCAATCACTATTAATTATATTGTAACTCCAATAGATATATGAAAATTAAAGAAACAATTAATTTCTAATATTTTCATGCTTTTTTATTATTTCTATAATAATAAATTCGAGCTTGCAGAATAAATTAAGTCATTAGTTCATTCCTGCTAATTATAAATTGAAGTTTAACTTTCCATTTTCCTTCTATCCAAATTATAAAGACTTTAGATTACTTTTAAAATATAGACATTAGAATTTTACTGTTTCTTTCCTTTTCAAACACTGTACATTTTTTCTTTTAAAAAAAATAATAAAAGACTTTTTTCTTTGTGCTGACAGTTCTGTTGTTAGACCACAAGTGAAGTAAATGCTAGATTGTCTTGTGCTAGCTAAAATCTATTATTACAACTTAATAATATATATATATATAACATTATTATTATTTTTATTTAATCTTCATTATTGAAATTCGATCACTTAGCAACAATTTTGACTTTGCTTATGTCTGTTCTATAAGTCAATTAATTATTATTTTAGTTAATGATATTAAATGAATAAAAGAAAAACAATTAATTTTTACCAATAGACAAACATATTAGTTTATATATATGTTTATATATGTATATACTTCATGTATATAAGCAGGTATGTAGGATATTTTATTTGCCTACCACTTGGTCTGAATTCAAACATTGTGAAAAAACAACTGGGACAGGTGTGAAGGTTAGTTGTAAGCCATCTCTTGCAATATATATATATATATATTCTTTAATTAGAATTAATTGTGAACTTTATCAATCTGTTTTTTAACAAAAATTTAGCTAGTACCTATAAAATTTTATATTTAATGATTTATATTTAAATAGTTTACATATAATAGGTATTTTATGGTTGTTTAATATTAGTTGGCAAATGGATTCCATGGTAGGGTAAGCAAGAATGAAAGACCATTAAAACTGTCAATAATCAACAAATGACAACTGCTTGTGAATAATATTTATTTCCCAATTTATGTGCTTATGGAAGGTTAGTGAAGAGGTTTTCCTATAAAGCAGATCATTGGAAAGATATTTTCCTGACTACATTAATGTAACAAGTATTGTTTAGTAGTGGTGTTGGAAGAATGACAGATTTTGGAGCTTAAATTCTGCAGTCCAGGTCCATCACTTTAGGAATTCCCAAGAGATAAACTTTTGAATATTTTTATGATATAATGTATATTTGCTACATTATTTAAATTTTGAAGACTACAAAAAAAATCATAACATTGTAAAGTTGCACTAATAAATCTATTGAAAATTTAAGAATGTTAGATTTTTTTTTAAATTAAATTTTTATTTTTGAATATTTTTTTCATAAATGTAATTAAATACTGATCAATATTTAAATTTTTGTTTCAGCTCTCCTGTTACTCAGGTGTCGTATTATGTGCTTTCAAATCAATCTGTAGTAATCCCTGGAAAGCAAAGTCCTTTACCACCGGATCAAAAACAGCTAGAAGATTTTCTCACTGAAGAAAATTTTCCAAGATGTGATTGTCCTAGACTTTTCAAAGTCCATGGGACTTATCTAAAATTACAATGGCTGCCATTTGATACTACAAAGATGATCCATGCTCTCAACAGGGCTTGGAAAGAAACATTGACAGGTTACATTCATATTAGACTGTTATTTGTTTTTTAAACATATGATTTTACAAATGTGCTTTTAAGTTACTTTTTTATTATGCAGATACCATTAGTCCCAAATCCCTAATTCCAGGTTTTTTTTAGATTTGTAAATATTTTGGATTTCAAGAACAGATTTTTTATTGTCTCAATTCAAATTCTTCAAAGACAGAGAAACAAATTTATAAGTATTTACTGAATCATTTTTTTAAATTTTTCAGTATAAATGTATGTGCAAATTAATTTATTTATTGTAAATTGTTAAAGATCATTTTTGAATTTTTGTTTGGAAAACAATATTTTTTTAATAAATATTAAATACATTTAATACTATGCACCTTGAGTGCTTAATTTTACCACAAGAGGGACCTCTACAAATCTTAACACAAGATTACGACTTTAGTAGATATTGTATTTTATTGCATATGTTCTCTCTTTTCTTCATAGCGTAAGCATGTGTTTTAAAGACCTACAGAGGTCCCTAGTGACGATTTTTTCAGACGCTCATTGCTAAGGTTTACAGCCTTGTTAAAACTATTATTAATAAGCAAAGAAAATTATGAGACTGCTTGACAACAGTGATACTTGATTCTTGTATTATTATTATTTTGTGTTGAAGAAATATTTTGATTTATTCACTATACAATACAGTTAATGACAATTTAATTAGCAATCAGAAAGAAGTAACTAAATACACTTTTAAAAAAGCAACTATATATAATAAAAACATGGGAATTGTAGATTTTATTATTGATATTCATTTTTTGGTATTGTCTTAATGCTCATTAGTGTTGGAGTATTTTAAACTAGTGCGCAGTTGACATCATCAGAAGGAATTGCCATCATTACACATTCCTAATTCTTCAACATTTTGATATGCTTAATTTTTGAATTACTTCTATAAAAAAATTTCAAGCATGGAGGGATAGTGTTTGGGAAAACATTGAATATGTATTTTATCAACTCCATATATGGTTGCAGATGGTTGTTGTAGGTTCGCATCCCAGCCGATGCTATGACATATTGGAAAAAAAACTACATTTCTCACATACCCTTTTTGCAATGCTTTATTTAATATATGATAGTTTCAACTGGCTACAGTCTTTTTCAGATATTCAAAAATATCTTTCACCAAGCTCCAGCTCCTTTCAAATAGTCATTAGTTTGTACTTTGAAAGAAACTTAATGAAAGATATTTCAGAATATCTGAAGAAGACAGTATAGTCAGTCAAAACTATCATAAAATAAATAAAAGTGTTTTTAAAGGTTCATATTTTTTTACAAATGATATTAGAATGCAAATAAAAAAATTATGGACAGACAACATTAGAAGTGTATATAAATAAACATTTTTTTGTTTTTTGTGTGCGTGATTGAAATTTCATTAAAAAAATAGAATTTATTCATTTGATCAATCATTAAGTGCACAGTCATTTTTGAACCATTATGGATATGTTTGTCAAGGCAGTGAGAGTTCTCTGATCCTCATATTTAGATATTGACATAGTTCATTTTGCTAAATATCAAAATATTGTTTTGGCAACAAATACTTCATAGACAGCCACTATCACACCCAGATAATTAAGTATATAATCAGTTATGTCTAAAGCTTCATAGACATAGAGATAAAGCATTTTATGCATAACTCTATCCTGCTTAGTGGAATGATTTATTACTGTTTCACTTGGTCTTTCATTTCCTTCTTCATTAAAAATACTTTGATTTCAAATATTTTTGCAGCTGACCAAAATATTCATATGCCTTAGAAAGCCTTTTTCACAGAAATATTTTAAACGACTTTTTTTATATATATAAATACACTAATCATTTTCACAATGAACTTTGTTTTTATCTCACTCTCACTATCTGGTAGATTTTTCTGAAACAAAAAATTTTTTTGAACGACATTATCAAAATTTTTGTACTTTATTAAAATAACGTTATAAGTTTTTTTTTAATGTGCAAAAGAGATCAAAATAGCATTTTATTTTGAAAAAAAAAAAGTTTTATAACAGAATAAATTTTCTGCAAAATCAGATTCATTTCTTTCTTGATTATATTGTTTGTATTTCTATCATTTAAACTTTTTAAATTATATATATACAGGCAAGCCAAATGTAAGCTATAAACAGCTTATTATGCAAATTGAATTAAATTTTCAAAATGGCTGCCACTTTCTTATAAACACTTTCTTACTTGGTTGACACATGTCCTTTAAACACTCAATAAAGTAATATTTCTCTGATATTTGTACATTTTTATATGATGTTTATTTTTGGATTATTTATTTTCTTAGTCAATTGGCATAAACAATTTTGGTTCCAGATATATACAGAATGATACAGATATTTCTAAACTGGTAGAATTTCATTGTTGCTCTATATCATAAGTTTTTTATTTCTTTGAAATGACTAAACTATCTAACAATAGTTATGTGAGCAATCAGGATAAACTGGGTATTAAGCTCTTCCTCAATAAACTTTTGTAGGAAATGTCTCTCCTGTATATATATTTTTATTTTGTTAATTTCAAGTCATTATATTGTTTGTGGAATAAATATGCAGTCCATACTCTGCATATTGGAAAAGAAATTATAAAGTGGTAGTGTATTACATATATATGAAATAATAAGAAATATATCAACTAATTGAAATATATAAATAAATAAAACAAAACAAAACATAGTTACTTGTTTATACAGCTGCTTTTAATATTTCAACCAGATTACTGGTTTTCATCAGAAAATATAACAAATGGCTTTCTTCAAAACTTAAACATTATTAAATCATTTTGTAGTGAATTTCTATAAGTTAATAAACTTTTTTATTCGATCAATTACTGATCTGTCTAGGCTTTTTTTTTTTTTTTAACAAAAAGTAAAAAAAAAATATTTTTTTATGAAACTTTATAAAAATAATAATAAATTAATTAATTATATAAAAAAGTATGTCAATATTTCTGTGCAAAAAACACAACATATGTATACAAAAAGTTATTGAGTATTGACATTAATTCCCAAATATAAGAAAAATATCTTATTGATTAACATATTAAACAATAATAATTAATAAACAAAAATAAAGCCTTATGAAACTAGCTAATTCAAAGGTGTAATAGTACCTTTATTTATGTTCATACTATGATGGTGTGAGGTCTTAAATTTATAAATAAAAAAAACTTCCTTTTTATTTTCTCTCTCTTATGGAGACAAATTGTTCAGTAATACGATCACTTTTAAATTATCAATTGAGTGATCTGATAAATTGGAAGTGTTTAGAAAATGGCCTGTCTTCATTTTTATGTAAAATGGTCACATCTATGGTTAATTATTTTATTATGTAGACTTTTTGCCAATTAACTTATATAACAATTCAAACATTTGTTACATTCTATTAAATATATTAGGTTTACACTTTTACAATGGCCATAATTGGGGATATACCATTTAATGTCATTACGGTATTACAGTCAACCATTTTTGTAACAATAATATTTGCGTGTAAGATAGCGTTTATCTTCACATAAAACATTCTTTTCTGATACAAAATTAGTAATAAAGCTTGTTTTTACTAGTCTATCCTTAAGAGACTTGTGTCTTCAATACACAACATTAGGTGGTTTGGGAAAAATAGATTTTGTATAATCTCTGGAATTTAATAATTAAAATGTTTCTGCAGTATGTGGTTAATATTAAAAGTAAGAATTAATGATGGAACATTTATTTGGTTACTTTTCTTTCTTAGATTAAAAAAAGTTTATTTCTAGCAGTTTCTGAAGATTTTATTATTGCTTTATCCAATAGTGTTTTGAAATATTTAATATTTATACAATTATTATATAAAAGTTTGTTGTTTTTTTTGTTGAAGAAATTTTTCATTAGTGCAAAGTTTCTAATTCTTAAAAATATAGGATATTAGCTTTTAATTGTTTAAGATAGTTACTATAGCTCTGGCTATCATTTGGCTTGTATTAATTTTACATTCCACCTAAAGTCCAAAAACATGGTCATTCTGGAAGGTCTATAGTAGCAAGCATCGATTGTCCTACAGAAAATATTTTAGCATTTGTTGATGGCCTTACACATGATATGTTAAAGATACTACATAATTTATTTCAATTTTAGAAAACATCAAACCTCAACAACCAAATAAGTCTTTTAGTACCTTTAGGTATTACATCACTGTATACTAATATATCTCACAATGATAGAATTGAAGCTATTAAATCTGCTTTACTAAATAGGAAATACAATCAGCACCAAAATACAAACTACTTCGGAATTAACATATTTAATCTTAAGATATAACTATTTTGCTTATAACTAACTCTACATATTATTTACAAAAACAAGGTAACCAAAATTAAAACATTCCCTTCTTCAAAAACAATTATTTATTTATTTTTACTTCGTAGTCCCAATTCTTTCTTTAACCTTAATCCATTTCTTTCTTCTTTTTTTTTACCATTGTAATAATCCTGTTTTTACATAATTTTATTGTAAAGTCTTATTCCCTTTAACGTTCTCACTTTTAATATAATACCCTTCATTCCAAATAGTAAGTGTTTAATATTTTTCTATCTCCTCATAAATTACATTTATAATCATTTTTTTTCCATTTGTTTTCCATAGTATCTAAAACTCCCACTTTGCACCAAAAATAATAATAAGCTTTTTATAAATATTATCATATGTCCTTTATTCTCATATAATTTCAAACTATATATTTTTATTTATGTTCATTTTTTCTCAATAACTTACTTATTTGCTTTTTTCACCACATAATTATCTGTCTGAAGTATATCTTCTATACGTGCATCAATTTTTTTATATAAATATGTGGACGTAAATTGTCTATCTTTTAATATTGCATATAGAGACCTTAAATACATACTAAAAATTAAGAATTAAAATGTGGCCAAAGAGAATTTTGAATGTTTGGGATTTTTAAGAACTAAATAAACAATAAACTTACTACCACACAATCATTATTAATAGAACTAACTTTTAATAACATAAAATATTCATGAGACATTCAAGAAAAATAATGATCAATGAATAAATATATCAAAGCTTTATTTAATGTAACATGTTAAATTGATGTTGTATAAAATACATAGTAAAATAACACATTTAAAATATTAATCTTTCTTGTTCAATGTATTTGTTATTCTCTTCTACATAATTCAAGTAAATACTATTTGTCCTATTCTATTTTCATGTTTCAAACCTGAATATTTAAAATTTCTTTTTGAAATCCCTCATTAAAAAATCATGGTAAGTTGTTTTTATTGCCATCTAGTGGTTATTTATATAGTCATTATTTACATAAATATGTTTTTACTATCTACTATAGGATTAAGTGAACTTGTTCTCTCATTGTTAAATAATATCTAATAGTGGATGAATATACAAAGCAATATAGCATTATTTCATAAGTATTAATCCTGTTTTATATTTGTTTATATTTTAGATGAATGGATTAGTATATATATTATTACTGGCATCCCATCTGCCCAAAAAAGAAAATCTAAAACAGATTATCCACAAGAGTCAACTTCATTAATTAGAACAAAGAGATCCAGCGATTCACAATTTGAATGGTAAAAAAAAAAATAAAACAATAATTATTATTGTTATTAATTAATTTATTACTAAAAATTTTTAAAATTAAATTTTTAGTTTTAGTTAAATTCTTAGAATAATAAAAGTCATCTAAACTGAGTAAGCTTGAAAATTATTTCAATAGGCTGATGTTTTTCTTCTTCAGATAATATTTACAACTTAGCCAACCATCCAGTATTAATCAGTAAATAGGTATCCAGTTATCCTCAGCTAGAGGGTGAAACAAAAATGTAAACTTCTCAAACCCTCACCAAACTGACAATTGGAAAATCTGGTAAACACTATCTTCTTCTTTACATTTCTTTACAAAATGATATTGGATAAGCTTTATCCAGCAATTAATCATTTAAAAAATTGTTTTTCCCTTTAGTAGTGCTATAAAATTTGTTATCATTATCAAGCTATTCAGATATTCAAATAATTTTTATTGAGCATCGATTATAAATTTTTATTGATTGTTAATAATATTTATTTTATAAAGCTCAGACGGTATTGAAATTAAACTGAGAGACTGCAAAACTCTCAAGCGCTTATGACTGTCAACAGCCAATTAGATTGTAAACACTGAGACAGAGAATTTAACAAGAAAAGGATGGTTCCATCCTCTTCTTTACTTGTCTTTCTATATATCCAAGCCAGTCTAAAATACTTAGATTTGAAAGCATGAATCTTAAATATCTTCACACTCAACTCACTGAGTTCAAATTACAAACATATAGCGTGAAATCTTTCGATTTACCATGCAGTAGTTTTTTGATGTTAAGTGTATTTTAAAATAATCTTTAATCTTATTTATTATTTTTAAAATCATTATTACTAAACTTGTTATATTAATATTACTGCCCTTCATGACTTAGTGAATTTTGACAGATTAGGTCATGGTTCCGTGAATTACCAAACTATAAAACCATTTGCATTGTTTTGAGCATTGGTGGACTCTGGAACTTATGGTATACGAATTGTGGTTCCAATTCTGTAATTTCTAGTGCTCAAACTTCTTCCTGAACAGCCAAGAGTTTTGTTTAGAGGGAATTCTGAAATTCAAAGATCATGGATCATGATTCCAGCTTTTCTGCCAGTTCCAATGTTCAAACTTTATTTGAACTTTAGAACAATAAATCACTTGATGATGGTGATGATGATGATGATGATGATGATGATTATTATTATTATTATTATTATTATTATTATTATTATTATTTATACAACTTTCAATATCAAATTCTATGTGATAGTTTTCTTTTTCTGAAGAACCTTATGGTGGAGTGATTAGCACATAAACTTGCCATATCAATGATTTGAGGTTTGAATCCAGACTGAGTGACTTTGGAAAATTTTCAAGTTATAAGCACTTCGTAGAATTTTTTGTATAGTTTATCCATAATTAACTCAGCTAGGAACCCAGCATTAATTAGTCAGTAAATGGATATTAGCTATTATTTGCTAGTGAGAAAAGATACCAAACTAATTTGTATTGATCAGATAAGTGTAAAAACAAAAAAAAAATCATATATAATATGGTACAGTCTTCATCAATAATAAGAATCATACTGATGTCAAATCTGAATCCATGATTTATCATTACCTTTTTAAAAACTAGTACAGAATAAGTTACAACAATATCATCATTATTAATCTAATAATAGTCAATATATTAATTGTTCAATTAATGCTATCAAAACTATCGTAAACAATTTTGACATGTAAGGAAGATCTTAAAAACCATATATTTCAAAATTTTATGAATAAAGAAAAAAAAAGAAAAAAAAAATCTTGAAATCAAATATAAAAAATTGAGTGATAATATTTAACACTATTTTAAGTACTTAATATAGTGCAATATCTTTATTAAATTTTTCAATTCAGTCTAAAGTTTCAACTGTATAGCAGTTTTCCTCAGCTGTAAATACACGATACATTTAAATACCAATGTCAGTACAATACATTACTCAATTATATATAAAAAATATTAAATTTATTTAATTAAAATGTGGTTTTTATATTATTTTGATAGTGCTTAAACATTAAATTTTAATTATATTGAAATTTAAATTTAATCCATTTTCTAGGCCTCATATGTACTTGTATCTTTAGAATATATGCTCTCTATAATTATCACATAATTTTTAAAAATATTTCTATAATTATCATTCATACCTTTTCCATATCAACTAAATTCTCACTATATATATATATATATTGCAACAGTAATATCTATACAACTCATGCAACATTAAAATGTAATGATTCCCATTAAGTATGACAAACACTGTGGTAATGATGATCAAAATGTTATTTGCACTTGGATTAAGATCTAGGTGCAGTGCTCTCAGATCCAAGGCTCCTTACTGACGAAGGTCACAAGCCAGAAACTAGTCTGGATTGGATGAGTAGGCACTAGATGGGGATTTTATGCACAAGCCTTCTGACATCCATTGATTACTCTAGCTTGCTGTGTGTGACAATACTTATAGTGAGTTTTGCCTGTTTTTACTCCAATAGTATTTTTTATTTCGTTTAAGGTCCAATTTAAATTAATCTTAGACACCACTAACTTTATTGAAAGATTATATCTGGATGAATTATCTCTGAACATCATCATCTCAAAATCATAAATAAATAAAATGTAAAATGTTGAAATTAACACACATTAAATTTAAACGAAGTTATGAATATACAGAAGTCATTAGTGATATTAGTTCTAAAGCCTTATATTCAAATATAAAAGAAAAATCTTACACATATACTTTAACCACGATTTTTATGATGCGATGAAAATTGTAAGTATCTGTCTGTATGTGTATTGTTTTCTAAAAACTGTAAAATGATAGATTATTTTGTTTTCTTGTGACGAGTACATCAATAAAAAAGGAAGTTTACCTTCAGACTCTGTCTTCATTATAAATTTAATATGAGGATGAATATTATTTAAATGTGAGACAAAATCATATCTGAGCCAAATAAGAGGTTTGAAAAGTGCTTATTCTAAAACACGAGTTTCCATATTTTCCATCTATATTTTCCATAAATAAATCAACTATTTATTACCCCTAAGGTAGAGAGCTCATTGAAATACCAAAAGTTTGTTTGTAATGTTGTCCATTGTATACGAAATCCGTATTTGAAAGAATGTTTAGCTGAAGCAATAATATGACCGACAAATTGCAGAGTTGAGAAAACATTTACAGATTCGTCAATTGGAACATTTGTAAACAAAGAAACAACATCGAAGCTGACGAGAATATCATTTTTATTAATTTTTAAATCTTTTAAAAGAGAAATAAAATGTATAGAGTTTTTAATTTGAAATCAGATAAATTTCTAGCTGAAGTGTGTGTGGGAGTTCCTATTGTACTTACTATTGGTAGAAGGGGGGGGGGGTTCTGCTTTATGTAATTTGAGAATTCATATTTTGGACAGACAGGATTTTTCAGGAGGAATTATTTATTTTTTACATCTTTTTCAGTTGGTGGTATATTAATAATTGCTTTAGTTGTTGTTTTTTTTTTTTTTAAATAAGTGATACTTTTTTGATTTTTTATAAATTTTATTATTTAATAAAGCTAGGATTTTATTATTGTATATGTGACGTTTCACAACAGCAGTAGCGTTACCTTTATCTGTCGGAAGTATAACAACCGACTTGTCCGATTTTATGTTATTTAAAAGCCTGTCATTTTTTCTTTGAAATATTATTTTTAGGAAGTTTAGTTTTTGTTAAAAAACATTACAAATGTTTGCTTTTATTATATCAGTTATTGAAGAATGTATAAAAATACTACTTATTTAGAAAAAATAACTAAAGCAGTTATTAATAAATCACCATTTTAAAAAAGTATAAAAAAATAAAATAATTCCTCGTGAAAAATCTTATGTCTGTCCAAAATTCTATAGACTCCCAAAAATTCATAAAGCAAATATCCCCATCTGACTTCTAGTAAATGCAATAGGAAAACCAACAATTTCATCTATTAAATTATATATTAAAAACTGTATATTTTATTTCTCTTAAAAAATTTAAATATTAATATAAATGATATTCTCGATGTTGTTTCTTTGTTTATAAATGTTCAAATTGAGGCTTTAAATGTAATTTCTTAAAGCTGAAATTTGCCTGACCATATTATTGCTTTAGCTAAACATTGTCTTTCAAATTCCTGTTTCGTATACAATGAACAATATTACAAATTTTTGGTACTCCAATGAGCTCATCTATGTCAGGAGTAATAGCTAATTTATTTATGGAAAATATAAAAACACTTGCTTTAGAATCAGCACCTTTAAAATCTCTTTTTTAGTTCAGATATATAGATGATACATTTATCGTAAGGCAACATAGTAAAAATAAATTAAATGAGTTTTTCTCATATTTAAATAATATCCATCCTTATATTAAATTTATAATGTAGCCTAATGGAAAACTTCCTTTTCTTGATGTACTCATAATCAGGAAACAAAATAATCTAACATTTTTAGATTTTAGAAAAAATGTACACTCAGATAGATACCTACAATTTTCACATATCATCATCCAACTCAGATTTTTTCTGTAACCAAAGCTCTTTTCTGTAGAGCAATTAATCTTTCAGATAAATCGCATCTCAACTAAGAAATAAATGGTGATCATGTGATGTTTATTGGCTTAAAGAAATAAATCATATAAACTGTGTTTTAATAGCTAATGGTTATAATAATAAAATTTATTCACCAAGCTTTAATTCAAGCCCAAAATAATCAAAATAAAACAAAAAGAAACAACTATTAGAATTTATGTTCCTTACATAAAAGGAACTACAAACAGTGTTTGACATATGCTAAAATGCTATAATATAAAAACAGCACTTATTACTTATCAAAAAATTAATAACATCATAACCATGCCTAAAGACTCAAACCCTCTTGAGGCTCATGAAGTTTATGAAATTTCATGAGACATTTTGAAGCCTCTTATGTAGTTATCAGCAATAATTGCATCAGTGCTAGAAGAGATTAGCAGTTAAACAACAATTATCAGCCACAGCATTCTCACTCCATGCTATGGATTCAGGTCACAATATTGATTTCTTTAATACCAGGATCTTATCCAGATGTGGAAGATCAGAGAAGTCACTGAGTTATTAAAAAGAACAAATTGTATCAATAAACATGATGACACATGCAAACTTCCTTAGATTTGAAATAAATTTTTTTAAAAACATATTACAATTTCTGACTTTTATTTTGGCAATTTTATATATCTTTTTTTCTTTTGGTGGAACTTTTTTTTCCTCATGTGTCATAATATCAGCTGGGAAGTGAACCTGCTAACCCGGATAACTGCTTGTAAGGCAGCTGCTGACCTTTCGACCACCAATCAGTGTTCACAGAACCTATACAACTATCTTTAAAATATTCTATTTCTCACCCAGTTGATGGCTTGCATAATGAAGCTGAAGTATCAATATATTAATTATAAAATTTTTCAAAATAGTCTGGAAATACTTGCAAAGTAATGCATTTTAACACTTCTCCCATTTTTTACTCCCCAGTTCTAAGTCCACAAAAATATGAGACATTTCTTTTATTCATGAGATTTAAAAAAAATGGCATGAAGTGAGATTGAGTGAATATAGCTGATAGATAAGCTGTATCATATAGAATTTAATTACAATTTTTTCACACTCAAGGCCTTGAGATATGGCACTCTGTGTGAGTGGAGTTTGAACTCTTTCCTTTGTCACAAAACAGGATGTTTACATGTTATCACATGACTTGCAGATAAAATGCTTGCCCCTTATGAACTAAATATGAGAGGCAAATGCTGTTTGCATCAAAAAAAGGTCAGCATTATTTTGACTTCGAACTTCATTTGCAATGCTTTTTAGAGATGTGTGAATTTAACATCTCAATTAAACCATTCAGAAATTTGTGTTTTATGAGATCAGCTTTCTCGTAATCTGTTTCAAGCATTACAACTTTTTTCTTGTCATTTTCGGTAAACGAAAACTGAATTTCACATTTCCAAACTTTTCACTATTATAAAAAAATTGACAAAAATGCAAAATGTACTTTACAAACAATGTGTTACCTGGCTCCACAATTTCTTACAGCAATGTTATTTGACTGATTGATGCAAAAAGTGTCCCTGCAAGAAGTATGTAACATCTGAAGCATATATTACATCAGGTACACAAACCAGAAAATTATTAAAGACAGCTAAATAAAATAATACATTGATTTGTAAATATTAAAGGTTTCCATATTACATATATATGCATGACACTTAGTTATATTGATTAAAGAAATAAGAGAAAATGGTTTATAGATTTAATAAAACTGTGAAATATTTTATATTATGTAAAAATGTATTATGTAAAATTAAAACTAGTTAAATTATAATCTATGTAATGAAAGGGAGGAAGGAGAAAATAGCTACTTTATTTAAATTTAATATACACACCCTAAGGAAATGCATAGTATTAAGAAAAATTTGTTCCATATTTTACACCCTTACAGATTTGCCTTCTGGAAAAGGCTTACAAAATAAGTTACATTTTTCTTATGATAAATTCAATGGTAAATTCAAATACTTTATTGAAAATTATATAAAAGTAAAATTGGTTAAACTAGAAAAAGAATTTTGGAGTTCAGTTATAATGTTTTTTTCTTTTTTTTCTTTATTTCCCTCTTCCTAAATGAAAGATATTTATAATTATTTGTAAAATAACTATTTGAATGTAAAAAAAAAACAAAAACAAAACATATTTTGTATAAATTGAAGCTAGAATTTGAATTTGAGTTAAAGATGTTTTGGAAAACATTCCAATATAAACTAATACAGTGTTAATTAATTTGTCCAGTGTGATAAACATGTTTATCAGGGGGGAAATAGATAAATAAATACCATTAAAGACTTAGAATGATGGAATATGATATTCTCGCTATAAAGCAAATGGATAAATACATCTGAAAACAACAGTAGTTTTTAAATCTTGAATCTGATATGACAGCAGTGCATTTGATTCTAGGAAGAGAGGAGAAAAAATGCCAATAAACAAGTTCATTTGTGTTACTAGAAAAAAGCTGAAAGAAGTTAACATCGAAACTGCTGAGAATATTGTATTTATATATTGGATTATTTCCATCATCTAATATGAGTATTGAATGTGTTTACAAAAATTTAACTTTATTTAAATATTCCAAATACATTCAACTGTTAGTAATAACACACAGGTTAGTATATGCACAATGTTTCAAAAGGTATTATTCTTCCCTCTTTTCAGGTATTGCTTGTCTGACTAGTGACAATATTAGCATAGGAATTGAATCTGTAACCTTAGATTCTTGATTATTGAATTTTAAGGTGATGCTCTAAACTGACAGGGTGGCTCTGTTGGTTAGAGTATTACCTTAAAATTCAATATTCAAGAATCTAAGAATCCAGGTTCGATTCCCATGCTAGTACTATCACTGGTGAGGTCAGCAACACTTGAAGATGAGGAGACAATAATACTGCTCAAAATGTTGTGCACACACTAATCTATGTGCACTTACTAACAATTGAAAGTATTTGGAATATTTAAATAACGTTAAATTTCTCCAAAGACATTCAATACTTATATTAGATAATAGAAATTGTCCAACACATAAATACAACTAAAAGACCATCATCATAAACCTTCAGGAAAACAACGACGAGAATATTATTTCTATCAATTTTTTAACAGAAAAATAAAATGTATAGAATTTTTTTTTTATGTACAATTTAATAGATGAAATTTCAATTTTAGACACAAGTTTTCATTTTCAAAATCGTCTTCCCGAATGCCATTTGATTTGAACAAATTATTTGTAATGTTGAATTAGATCTTAACATATTAGGTTCTTCAACAGCTGATATAGCCAAAGTCGAGAATTATAATATTCTTAAAAAAACTAAACTTCCTAAAAATAATATCTCAAAAAAAAAAAAGGAAAAGAAAGAAAGGCAGGCTCTGAAAAACATAAAATCACACAATTATTATATTTCCGGCAGATAAAGGTAACATTACTGTGGTCAAGAATCGTGACATGTACAATAATAAAATCCTAGCATTACTTTATGATCACATTTATAAAAAAATCAAACCGCGACCACAATACTTATTTAAAAATAAAATAAAAATTACAGCTATTATTGCAAATCAACAAGCGGAAAAGACAAAAAAAAAAACAACAAATAAAATCATTCCTCATGAAAGTCTTGGGTCTGTCCAAAATTCTAGAGACTTCTAAAAATACACAACACATATACTCCCGTCATACAATAATGAGATTAACAGGATCTCACATTCACGTTTTAGCAAGGTATTTATTTGATCACATATAAAAGCTATATATATATATTACTTTTCTATTGAAAAATTTAAAAAATTGAAGCATAATATTTTCATCCGCTTCGATATTACTTCTTTATTTACAAACATTCTAATTAACGAAACTTTAAATATCTTTTCACAACAGTGCAATTTATGATACTATATTATTGCATTAACTAAACGTTGCCTTTCAACAACTTATTTCGTGCACAGTGGACAATATTATAAACAGATTTTCAGTATTCCAATGGGCTGATCCATTTCAGGGGCTTTAGCAGGTTTATAATAGAAATTCGTAAATCTTCTTGTTTGGCTCAGATGTATAGATGTCACGCTTATTCTCTAGCAACATGATAAAAATAAATTATATGATTTTCTCATTCTCACGTTAAATTTACAATAAATACAAACTGATGACAAACTTGCCTTTCTTGATGTACTCATCAACCAGAAAGAGAATAATCTTTTTCTGTTTTCAGAAAAATACCCACAGACAGATGTTTACAATTTTCATCTCATCATGATTCAGCTCAAATCTTTTCAGTAGCCAAATTACTTTATTAGGACAATTAACCTTTCAAATAAAGTCATATTTGGAAAAAGTAAATTATGTAAGTAATGTCTTATTAGCCAATAGTTATAACAGTGGTACATCAAGCCATAATTCAAGTCCTAAACAATCAAAAAATAAATAAATAATGGAGTTTGTATTCCTTATACAAAAGGAACAATAGACAATGTTGGACATATTATAAAACAGTATAATATAAAAACAGCATATATTACCAAAAAATTAATAACATTCTATTCAAGTCTAAAGGCTCAATCCTCTTAAAGTCCATGAAGTTTATAAAATTTCAGATGTCTGTAGAGCTTTTTATATTGATATGATCAGCAATCACATCAATTCTAAAAGAGATGAATGTGTTAACACAGCTAAACAGCACTAATCAGCACCAACACTCTCACTCCATGCTATGATTACATGCCATAGCTTTAATTTCTCTAAAACCAGAATCCTAACCAGATGCAACATTCTTTAACAATGTAAATTCAAAGAAGCAATTGAAATCCTTAAAAGGCCAGATTGTAGTAATAAATGTGAAGATATATATAAAATACCTTCTATTTGGAATTTTTTTTAAAAAAAACCATTAATATATAGGGTGTATGAGCACAGACTTTCACACGACCCACCACTTTCCACACTATCTCATAACACTGATACACTTGAACACATATGTCAAAAAGATAAATAATCACCAATATACATATTTCATGCTAAACCAGCAATCATCAGTTGGTCCAGATTACCATCTCTACACATATATGCTATAAGTGCTCAGATATATATTAAGATAGCCAATCTTCATACTTTAATGGACAGGCTTCAATCTATTCCACACTCCAACTCTTCAACCATCCATCCAATTGAAAATCTGATGATGGAATGATCAAAGGCCACCCTAATGCCGAGGTTCTTGTCACACCCATGTTGACCTAAGGTCAATCTGATCCCTCATGTACAGGACATAATCTATTTAATACATATACAAGGGATAGGCAGACATCTCCACTATGTAATAACAAACAGGCTTATTATATACCTGTGTCTATATATGTAATATATAGGGTATATGAGCACAGACTTTCAAATGACCCACCATTCTTCACACTATCTCATAACACTGATACACATGAACACATATATGTCAAAAAGAGATACAATCACCAATATATGTATTTCATGATAAACCAGCAATCATCAGTTGGTCCAGATTACCATTCTCTACACATTTGCTATAAGTGCTCAAATATATATTAAGATAGCCAATTTTCATATTTTAATTGACAGGCTTCAATCTACTCCACACTCCCAACTCTTCAACCATCCATCCAATTGAAAATCTGATGATGGAATGCTCAAAGGCTACCCTGAGGCCGAGATTATAAGTGGAGTACATCCTGTACATGAGGGGTCAGATTGACCTTAAGTCAATATGGGTGTGACCCTGTCATTTACATCATGATATTTTTGATTTGACAAAATAATAAAAGTTATTAAAAATATCCTTTTCCTAAGTAATTTCTTGTTGAATATACATAAAATTCGCACATACGTGTGTATATATAAAAAGCAACATTAATCAGTTATTAAATTCTTTCATAAAAAGTTTTCTTTTTCCTTTTTTTAAAAAATAAAATCAGTCTTGACAGGATTACTGTTGATTTATTGATTAGAAATATCTTTAAATTTAAAAATATTATTCTTGTTTATTAAAATATAATACTTTTCACAATTAACTCCATGTTGAAATAATATAAATGTCACCTGTTCTTTTTATTGATTGAAGTTTTTTTTTTAATAGGCCACTCTTAATTATAATCTCTTTAAACCTAAAATACAGATTTTTTTTTAAAATGGAATGCTCAATGATTTAATTCATTCTTAGATTTTTTTAATCCAAGCTAAATTATTTACTCGTTTCACTTTTTTTTAAAAAAATATAGATTTTAAAGAAATACTTAAAATAACTCACCAGCTATACTTCATGTATATAAGTTAATTTGTGCTTCTTTGCACATAGATACATCAGCATACATATTAATTCTTCAGCAAGCTGAGATTCTCTTGGAAAATGTCATCATTGGTAAAAGTATAATCAGCTGAGTGTTGGTCTGCAATGATCTCCCTTCTGTCTAGGATTTGATAGACTTAATGCTAAAAAGCTGTTTTTGTCTACATTTGTGCAGGCTAATTGATTCATTGGAAGTTAACTCTGGTCTCGTGAATCAAAACTTCTCCATAGTGAACTATAGAGCAACTGCTGACATATCCCTTTATCTTCCTTTAGATCTTCATGGGAGCTTTGTATATCTCTCCAAACATGAACTCTGCTAGTCAACTATTCTGGCCAGCTAATTACTGCCAACTGTCTCTCAAAAAAATTACTAGCCAAACTATTCTAATATTTTTATCAATCCTTTTATATAGTCAGCTGGAGTGACAAAAATACATTAATTAAAAAACTATTGTTTTCTTATCTTGATTAAAAACAATTTTAATCCTTTTGAAATCAACTTTGAATTTTATCAAAGTATGATCTACAAAGATGTCTAACTAAATAGTGAAATGTATATAAGCATTAATTAGAAGATTTCAAAAATCAACCATGCTTGTTTTTAATTTCAAAATCAGAATTCAATAAAAATATTTATTTAGATCTTTTTAAATATTTATTTATAACAAAATTTTATTTTCAATTCAAAATTATTTAATCTTTTATTGTGATTTTATTTTGTTCCAGGAAATGTAGAAATATCTACAAAATTTTTGTCTGTGTTTATTTTTATTTTTCCTTTCAACTTTATATATATATATATATGCATACATACTATATTATAATACATATATACAAAGACATACATTATTGTTTTAGTTGAACATTGCAGCTTTAATCATCTATAATGCAAAATACATTTTACAGGTATTGAGGAGTAGACTATTTGTGGAAGTTTTTATGGCTTTCCATTTTACTTTTTCTCTATGAATATCTACAAACTCATTTACTGACTGATATTGAATCTCTAAAAGATCTAATGACTCAATTATAGTGTATCTGCATGGTATGTATATGACTTGGTTCAAATTTGAGTTGAATAAAATTAAAAAATTTTTTCAACATGTTTGTGATTTATTTTCAGGTAGTCAATCTATAAGGAATTTAATTAATCATTTAACTCTGGCCAGAAAATAGATATTGAACTATAAGTAATTAAAGGAACAGCAATGTTAAAACTGTTGAAATATTCATGAAACTGGGAAGTCTGATATAGAATATTGCTTTTTTATCATTATTCCTCTTATATAAGAAAATGTTAGTTATTTTTTTCTGCAATTGGAGTTTTGAAGCTGGTTCTATATTTTTATCTATTGAATGTTCAATTGGTAGCTATAGGTAGATATCTGTAAAATAATTTTAAGGTTATACAAAAAAATTTCCAGTTTGCAAATATTCTACAACTCATACTACAAGTTTCATAAATGGTTTTCAACTTATTAAAAATATATAGTGAATATATGTCAAATAATATTAATTTTAAATTGTTGAAAAATTCTTTGTTATTTATTTTGATTTTTTTTTATTAGGGAAGATATTGTTAAAATTCAATACATGGTGAATCGATCTGCAGATAGTGGGATTAATCGAAGTCCACACTACCAATTACTTTTAAACTTTTTACAGCAGGAAGGATATGCTTTATGTGATTGCTTACCATTATCTGTTCATAGATTGTATGTTGAAGAAAGGCCTGATGGCTTGATATATGAAGCTGATATGGTGAATGCAATATCCAAATCATGGATTAAAGAAAATAATGGTAAATCAAGTTAAATTTATTTTAGACTGGAATTTATTCATTATATAATAAATAGTAAACTTCTCTACTTATACACTTATTTCCAAGCAAATATTTTTTTACAATACTTTTATGTTAATAATTTTGACTAGACATTTTTGATGTGATTTTTAGATATTGCATCTTACGTGTGGAAAGTGGATATAGTAAAAATAAATGGAGGATTGGTATATGATGAAAGGTAAGTTTATAATATCACCAACAATAAAATTTAATCTACATTGATTCTTATATGGCAAATATTAAATTTTGTAATTTATTAATTATGATCACTTTGAAGTAGAATTTGCAAGGAGAAATGGTATTTATCTATTATAGCAAAATTCTCCGTATTACATATGTTTTGACAATGGATGGACTAGAGGCAGATTTTCTTCATGTTATTATGCCAAAAAAATCAACATTACAATTAATAATGGAAGGAATTGGTCACCCTCTTTGTAACTGTACTCCCTATATCCCTGATGATTACTTTGCTAGATATGTCAATAGCAGTGTTATCAGTCATATTATTAGAGCAACCCACTATGCTTGGTATCAAGTCAATCAGGAGAGTAAGTAGCATTCTTATTACACACAACTGCATACAAGTGAGTAAACATTGTTTTTTAAATCTTCAGTGTGTGTGTATATATATATAATTGAAATAATAAATTTAACGATTTACAAACTATTATAAACAATCCTTAAATCCGCAGTTGAGGCAGGTTTAAGAAATTAACCGAAAGTACTTCTGCGGATTTAAGGATTGTTTATAATAGTTTGTAAACCGGTAAATTTATTATTTCAATTATAATTACAATTTTATTTTAATTAACGGACATTTTCTTTATATTATATATATGCGTGTGTGTACGTGTGTGTAATTATTATAATCTATATGATATGTTTATGACTTGAATTTGAGCTAGGTAAATCTTAATTTTTCATTCAGGTATACTCATGGCTACAACTCAGATAACTATCCAACACTGTTGTTCATCAGTAAGTCATTTTTTCTATTGAGATAATTGCTCAGCATTTCAATAACTAAACAAAGCAGCTGCCACCTGTAGTTAACTTCTGGAAGTAGTTGTATGTCTCTGGAATTATGGAAATCCATTTCTTCTTGTTGGATGTTAGCATTAAATTTAACATGAGTGTGAATATATCTACAGAGTTTGATATTATTACACTGTTTGATTGTCAAATGTCATTTTTTTCTAAAATAAAATTTGCATGAAATTTTCAGTGTACATAATGCAAAAATTAAATACCATATGTTTTTCATGAAGTATCACTTCTGGCTACCATATTTAGATAGTTGTTAGACATTTAACTTTTTAGCATACCTGATAAGGCTAGGTAGTAATGAAATATGAAATACTAGTCTATTTATTTTATATTTGATTGTGATTAAGAGTAGTAAGAGTTTTAATTTGCTCTAGAGAATTTTAAAATTTACTCTCCATTTATTGCAAAGGTAGAAGTTTTAAATAGTTCACTGCAAGGCAAATGGCTTTCCATATCTGTTTTTTTAAATACAGTTAATGAATTCATAGTTTTAAGTTTATTAAACATATTTATTGTAATAATATAACCAATTATGTAATCAATTCATTGCAGAGCTATACCTATACATTAATGGTAAGATTTATTAAAAAATGAAAATGAATTTAATTTCTACCTATCCAGAATATAATTACATGTCTATTTACGACCTATAAATAATATCATATTTAATAATTATCTGTATTTTATATTTTAGCTTTGCAATAAAACAAATAAAATATGCTTAATATAAATAAGTTTTAAATCTATTTTGACGTAAGAATAGTGATTTTGGACTGTAGCACAGCTGATAAAGGGATTCACTTAGAACAGGTTCTGTAAAACTTGTATGATCATAGTTTACAATTCTAAATTCAGCTATTATATATAACTTATTATATTGTTGTTAAATAATGAACTAATAGAGAACATTTAAATGCATTCATAAATTACTTCATCCATGTTCTTATTTGCATATATTTTTTTCCTTTATATTTATGCTAATAGTTTTGACTGTATAAGTCTTCTTTAGACTGTATTGACAATATTTTTTATAGAAGCTAAATATAATCTCTGAAGAAAACTGTTAATCAAACTGTTAGCATAAATATTAAAATAAATAAAGTAACTATATTAAAATAGTTGCATAAGTGAAGTGATTTATTATTTGTATAAATTATTCCAATATATATAAATTAATTAACTATAGCAGTGCTGATAAATATTAACAAATGATGAAGATATGTATAAGAAAGTGTGACCTGGGCCAGCTAAAAAATGCTGATTTGGCATGACAATTTTAAGTATGTATATATATTGTAACGATCCGGAAAATGCGACTTACCGTAATCTGCACTACGGGGCGCCATCTGGCTTTGAACTAGAAAATTTATAAAGTGGCAATCTAAGTCAAAAAATTTTTTTTTTCCTTTTAAATTGCATCGGTCGTTAGCCCATGTCACTAGCTCAGTGGAAAGCAGAGATTAAATAATATAAGATCTTATCTAATTAGATTTCAACATTAAAAAATAAATAAAATAAGCACTGCCAGTAATTCATACAAACTTTATTTATGCACATATATATAAGTTTAAATATTTTAGTATTAGTTTACATTTTAACATTTAACATTATTTTTAACTTTGATTTTGTTTTAATTTACCTTTAATTACTATTATATTCTAATTTTACTTTTAATAAGTTGCACAGTGGGATTTAAAAGCTGTTATAATAAGTTGCTATAGATCGGTTACATAGATTAGGTTAAAAAATTCCAAAGTAAACTGCGTCAAATATAAATTGTTACGACAATTGGGAGGGAATTATATGTAACCCAATATTTCACCATAAGTCTGCATTGTCCCAATAACTTAAAGACATCCAATAAATACATTTTAGTACTCACCTAAGGTATCTTTTTCGAATGTCTATATATTTTGATCAAATATAAAGCAAACTAGTTAACGATAAACAATCCATGCAAGCTCTATAAACAACTTAAATTTAATGCATTTTATTTAGGGTCGACATGAATACTACATAGATTTGCATTGAAATAAAATATTCTATCCCTATTTAACCTTAGGCTAAAATTCGCATCAAACGGCATCAATCCATCTGATACATCGATGTATTCAATGTAATCGAAATACGCAGCACCAAAAGAATTAAGAAAAGACATTGACTCTCAATCAGATAGGAATATTACATCTATCTAACGAGAAGAACAATAAAAAAAACTCCATAGAAAGAACTGCTTCTCCGTCTTATAATTCCTTCCATAGGCAAACGGGTGAGTGCGGCGTATATAAACGTTCTGCCCGTAGCGATCTCCATTACATCTACTAACTACATCAATATATCCAATCCATTGACCCAATCTAACAACGACATAAATAACCTAAGATTACCCTCCCTAATATACTTTACGATCTATACAGCCATTCCGCCGACTTAGTTTAACTTTTTATAATTAATTTAGAAAAAAAATCATAAAAAAAAAGACAAAAATAAATAAAGGAAATATTTTACAAAATAAATACATAAATAAAATATAACTAATTAATAAAATTGAGATAAATAATTGCAATTATTTAAACGGAAAGTTTTAATTTCTTCATAAATTTTAAAGTTCTTACTTATTTAAATAGTTCTCTTCATATTTCTTGCCGTTTGAGCGTGATTCTCCGAAGATTGGTATCCTGTTGGCGTTTATTTTCCATCCGGAATTTTTTAGTATTGGTCCTCAATGTAAAACGATGGTCATTTTTCTTCTTTTTACAGAACTGAAGGGATTGAAGCTTCGTCTTTTTCAATCCCTCAGACTAACACCTAGCTGTTCATCGTAATAATCATCAATAACTAGTCTGATTAATAATTTCCAAATTTTCCTTTTATATTAATGTGAAGGATTGAATTTACATTACGTCACCGATGCATGGTCTTTCGCTGGTCGATTCCATAGGGATTTCTTCTTATTTGCTAACAGTTTCTATTGTTTTCTTATCTGACGGTGTTTTACATTTAAATGGAAGGCTGGTTTAATTTAACTAATTAACAATCATTTCCATTTCTGATTAATTAACTGTTTTCCAAATAAAAATATATTTAAAGATAAATTTAAAGATATAATTTCATCTCCAAATCTTTTTAAAATTTAGTTTTAAAATACTTTTTCTTTAATAAAGTTTTATTTTAATAATTTTTCATTATCTGTGCGATTTAATTAATATATAAGAGTTTAAGATGATATTTAATTTCAATTTTTAATTCTTAAAGAAAATTTTTAAATGCGAACTTTTTAATTTACTTTCATGTTTAATAAATTTAAAAAAAAACAAAAAACAATGTAACGAACGTCTATGCTCGTTACAATATATATATATTAATGGCAAAAGAGAAATAAAGTTGAATTATTTTTTGTGTTTATGTTTAATTTTTAAAAAAGCATGTATTAATATTTAATTGAGATTTAACATTTATATCTGGGCTAGGGATAATCTCTAGTTTAATAAGTAAGTAGTAGTAGTCATTAATGTATTTATTTGAAATGATTCTTATCATAATTAAGAATGCAAAACGGTTGACTTATAAATCCAAGTATAACATGTGCATATATATATATTACTTTTACTTTAGATGTTGAAAAGTCATATATCACCATAATGATCATCACAGTGCAGGAAAAGTATGAAGATTCGCAGGGGTAAATACACTTTGTTATTTGATTTTCTTTTTACTTTATATATTAAATCATTCCGTCTTAATGTCATAGTTTTTTTTTTTTTAAAAAAAAAGCATTACAAATGTTAAACAATTTTTTTTAGCTTTTACCAATGAAGAATTTCCAACTTATAGGTACACACTGTGTATCAAAGTTTTTGAGTTTTATTCTCTTAACAAATAAAATACTTTTATATTTAATGATGCTCACTTGAACTCAACACACATACATATACAAAAGAGCACAGAATAAAAATGAAGGCAGCTCAAAATTCTTGGATCACCAAAAGGTCTCTAGCCACAGATTCGAACCCAACAATGCCAAGATTGTGTGCACTGAGAGAAATGATACTAAAAGAAAAATAAAAGCAAATTTCACCGTGAATGACCTGAATGCGATCAATAGATGAGGTACATGTTTTGTGATTTAAAAAAAAATGATCAAGTTAAATGATTTGCATAGATTTGCATATAAAACAACTGCTCTGTATCACTAATAATAAGGGCTATGAATATGGGATTAACATACCCTGAAAGTGTTAAGCCAAATTATTATTGTTTATTAGTTTAATAACTTTACCAATTTGCACTAAAGCACAACATAATCATTAGACTCTAAAATGAAATCAGAAATAGTGGGAGAAAAGCTAGCAATACTCTGAAATCCTAGGGTCCATTTGAAACTTTTTTCAAGATATCTAAAGTTAGTACATGATTTTTCCATTACCACTCTCAGACATTCCATTAAAAGTAAACTTTTCTTTAATACTACAAAGAAAGACAGTGAGACAGCATTGGAAAACTCTTTAAAATAGATTATAACATTAACATCAGCATTAGTGCAGTGGTAAACTGGTGGGAGAGCTTAAGGTATATGAATTGTTGTTCTAGCTTATCCCTTTCAGTGTTTGAACTTTTTATGAACTTTCAAGTCATAAACTATTCTATTATTTTTTATGTTAATACTCAATCTATCACCAGTTAAGACATGCTCTCCATAATTTCCTAAGGTGATATCTCTTTTAAATCTTATATAAAATTCATATTCTTAAAAAGCTGACTGAACACGAATTAAAAATTGTAAAGACAAGATTTCAAATCCAATAAAATTAAGGCAGAGAAAAAAGTCTCCCCTGTTATGGCTTAGAGACACTTACGCAATTTAAGGATTTTGTGAAATATGATTTACATCAATATCCTATATAATGAATAAAATAATAATTATCTCAGTGTAGCCATGCCAACCATTAATCATTTATTGTGATTGACCAATAAATAAAAGATAAATTGTACTTGAGAAATAAGATATGTTGGAGTCAGTAATGAAGTCATAGTTGACAGGAAATTTTTGGTTTTTTTTTTTAACAAGTTGAATTATTTTATATAAAACAATGACAGTAATTAATTAATTCTATTTCCAAGTCAATATCTTTCTTGAGATATACATCTTGCTTTCTCTTTTTTGTTGTTAATAATTTTTATATGTGATAAGTACATAGGACAATGCATTTTACCAATAACATGCTAAATCTGTTAAACAGTGTACGATAATTTTTTCTTTCTCTGTTAAATTGTTCAGTAATGAGCAAACAGTTTAAACTTCATGGCTAATTGTTCTAAAGTGCAAAATATAAAATGCGCTAACATGCACAAGCACACAAAGCTGAAGACAAAATAAAAAAATGTATATATATATTATTTTAATACATATATTTAATTAAGTGGCTAAGCACTTTCAAGGGTCAGAGCCCTCATATTCATAGCCATTTTGTAAATAGATAAGAAATTGATTAGGAGCAATGTAAATTTATGCAAATGCGATAGTTACGTATTCCATTGCCTGGATATTTTATAGCAAGAGTCTTTTCTATTTATGGCGTCGCTATCTCTAGTGATAAAATAAGCCTCACCTCCCTAATTAAATTACTATTTTTAATGATCTTGGCCATTTTTTCAACCGATAACTGATAATTCTTAGCTTCAGGTATACCTTTTGCTTCTTATCATTTTTTATAAAATTTGTTTTGAAATTTCAGATAATAAGGCTAACATGTTCATTTTTCAAAATTATACCCTCCAATTTGGTCTCTAGAATAGAGCTGAGTTTTATTTATCATTTTAAATTTCCATTTGGAGAATTTTGTTTTGATTTCACTGTATGTGTCTTTATATCTCCAATTTCTTTTTTGCCAGTTCCACTTTTTCATTAATATCTGACTATTGATTTTTTTTCTATATCTTTTATGAGACTTTTATATTTTTTTTAAATATTAATCATTTGTTTTTTTTAATTCTGTTCCTATTTTAACATTTTATTGTTGTAATTCTTTCAGTGAATAGTCAGCAAATCTACCACCTAAGCTTAAATTTAAGGCAATAGCTATTTCATTACCAAACTGTGTATATAACTTTCTTTGACTGGCTGAATATAATTGTACTTATTGTATGATAATTAAGTTTTTCATATCAGTAATTTGGGACTATTATAAATAAAAAAAATTAAGGTAATCAGTAAAATATCATTCCAATAAACAGTTGAGCAGTGGCATAGTTGAATTTTTAGGCCTCCACACAAAACTTCAAAAAAGCCTTTATTAATATTTAAAACATGCATCTTAATTTATTTTTAAATTTATAGTATATAAAATTTCCCAAGATCCTGAACATAATTATATGCATTGTTCTTAGATTGTGTTACAATAGCTACACCACTGTAGTGGGATCATATCAATAAAATAATTTTTTACCATAATTTAACATATACTTTATTTCACCAATAATTTCTATAATATTACTTTGAACACAAATTAAATGCATTTCTGTTTATTTTGAAACTTAAATAACATAATTAGTTAGAAAGCTGGCATATATTTATGCATCATTTTCAACCAATAGCAAGCCATAGGACAAAGATTTCCATATTTAATCCAGTTTTTTTATTCATAGATTTTTTTCTACATTGAAAACTTCATTCAATTAGGTTTGTATAATTTCTTGGGATTCGTTGATATTTTGATTATATTTTTCTAGCTACATATTTTCCTAACCATGTCTATTTTAGTCTCATGTTTTTCAATGATATTAGTGATACCTGCTTGTTTTTTCACTTGTATATTATGGCTTAGTCTCTTTGTTTGACTCTCATTATATATCTGTCCATTCTTTATTATGTGATCTGAAGCCTCTCTATTGTTCATATGTCATAAAACATTTTCTTTTCAAGTGCCCAGACATATTTCCTTTTAATATTAGGTTATTACTTAGGTTTATCTATGATTATTTTCCTCCATTATATTTCTATTAGTGTTAATAATTTGATTAAGATATTATTTATAATTCATTTTCATCAATATTTATTTTCCCTTTTTCCTGAAAAGTAATTGATTATAATTTTACTCTTTTTAGCAATTAATTTTAGTTCCCATTTTCTTGCTGTTATCCGATAGCTTTTGTAATATATTCTGAAACACTAAAGCATTATATGTGAAAACGATCACATCATATTTAAAATCTAGATGATTTAAGTAATCTCTATTTTTATTTCCTTTTCACTTTTAACTTATGAAATACTTTCCATAAAATTGCTAGAAAGTTTGGAGATATAAAAACATTTTGCTATATACTCTTGTGAATGTTAATATTATTAGCATCAACACGTAAACAAATCATTCTTATTACATTTTACTGACTACTCTTACACATTAGGGAAATGATTATAAAATAAAATGCCTTTTTATAAGCTACTAATTCAAAGTGAAATGATAATTTAAACACATTAATCTTCTGTATAATTTTTCATTATTTTGTTATAACTACTTTTAATTCCAACTTATTTTTTTATTAACTTGCTTTCAAAATTCTGTATATAATTTTTAATAATCTTAATAAATCTTGTGTAAAATTGATAAAAGATTAATAGAGCTATAATTTTTAATATTTTTCTTTCTTATACATTATTATAGAATTCTTCCAATCATCTGGTATATCATTATTATTTAAACATATGGTATATAGCTTTGCCAACCATTTCTCTATTTCTTCACCTGCTTTTTAAAAATATACCTGTAATCATATGATCTTTTCATATTTGGAATTTCAAGTTCAACAAAATTATCATAATTATAGGAGCTATTTTGTTTTGTTATTGTCATTTTATTATCATATAGGTTTTTTATATCTATATACTTCATGATGTTATCCCTTTCTTAATAATATAGTCATCTTTTTTTTCATATTGCTAAAAAATACTTTTCTTCCAACATCAAAATGTTTTATATTTTGGGGACTTTTGTTCTTTTCATAATTCTTTTTTATCACTTCACAGTTATATTCTAAAACATTTGAGAGAATTTCATAGTATTCAATATTCTAAAAAATCTATCAAATTTCTGATTTTAGTGTGTTATACCAATATAGTAGTAATTCTTAATAAAATATCTTATCTTCTTATTGATCTCATTTAAATATAAATCAACTTAAGAAACTTTTAAAATTTTAATAATTTGAAGTATTTCAGAAGATTAGGGATATCAACTGTCAATACTAATAACTTTTATTTTCCTAACATTGCATTAATTCATATCTTACAATTTAGTAGTTAACTATTAAGCAAATATGGTCTTGAGATATATAGTTTTTTGTTACTAAACTCTAATACAATTCTACTGAACTTTCATTTAGATATTTCCATATTGATTTTCATTTTGGCTTTTAAAAAAAAATTCAAAATATACATGCTTTTTCTTTTTGAGAAAATATCTTAAATCTATATCCTGATTTATTTCTGTCATCATAACTGCAATATTTTTGTTCCTCAATTATTTTCCGATTCAAGGATTAAAGTTACTTGGCTATTTTAAAATTTGTTTTGTCTGACCAAAAGCATTCTATATTCTTATACAAAAATTCTCTATTTTTTTATCACAAAACCTGAATTATCTGCATTTGGTATATTTCATTAAGTTGAATAGTTAATATATATTTCTTACAACACTTCTTTCATATACACTTCAATGCAAACAAATTTTCTTAAAAACTTCTTTATTTTCCTTACAGTTTCGACTATCCAGCAGTCTTCATTAGAGCACTAATCTTCTTCTCTGCTTTAATCTTGCTACTTTGTCAGAAATACCATCAATCTCCACAATATTGTTTTTCTATCTTTAATTTATTATGACAATACATTTCAGACTATTTTGCTCACATATTTAAGTCTTTAACTTTTCAAATGAATTGTTTTTTCACACACACTCCATTTTCAGTAATGTCTGCAATATTCTATTTTATATTATACACTTTCAAATTGTCTTATATTACTTGAAAATAATCTGCAATTGTATAAATTCCATTATTGAAGGAAGCCTGCAGAGTTTTCTGCTATTCTCTGCCTTTGATCAGTAATGAAGCCTTGGTTACTAAATAAAAATAATAAATTAATGAGAGACATAATTTATTTTTTGTCTGTCAAGATTGTAAATATAAAAATAAATCAGCATTCACATACTCATGTATTCATTCTTTCATATAATATTCAATTGACCAAACACTTTACTACTTTTACAATGCTTTATTATTCACCCTTTTCTGCAGTTTACAGTTTCAATTGCCCCAGCAATCTTTTTCAGAACGTTATATCTCCTAATCTCAACTGTGACAATTGCTGGGGCAATCAAAACTGTAAACTGCAGGAAAGGGTGGATAATAAAGCATTGTAAAAGTATTAAAGGGTTTGGTCAATTGAATATTATATGATATACATTTGGCAATGCAATAGGAAACAGTAATTATTATTCGTTCTTTCTCAAAGTAATTTCAAAGTAAGTCTTAATTCTAAACTATCAGCCCACTGAAATGGAAGACTATTGTTTCAAACTCGATCGTAAAAGCCATGCTGGGTAATATATTGTTGGTGAGTAGCCTATATATTCATTTATTATATAAATAATCATGTAATAATAGTTGCAATACAAAGTGAACATTTGGAATTTGCCTTCTTGATTCTTTTAAGATATCAACAACAGACCAAACAGACTCCTTTCATTTCAATAACCAATTTCTTATTTTGCAACTATGTGCATATATTTTTTGCTTATTTGTTACCCTTACGAGCTTTTCCAACATGCTATAAATTAACGCTTCATTTGCTCTTCTTGTTTGATTCAACCCAAGTTCAAGCCTTTTTGTTTGTTAACACTGCTATTCATGGTTAATCCTGACGCCAACCACCCTAAATCCATGCGCCAGCTGTTTGTAATCCTAATAGTTTACTATTAGTGGTTAAAGCTGATAAAAGTTTGATAAATTGATAAATTGACTCAATAAGTTTATTTTAAAGTAATTTATTAACAACTTTTTTACTAAATTTAACATTTTATACTTTAATAAAACACTTTTTTTACATTCAATAGTTTAATTTCTTGATTTTTCATAACAAACCGTTATCTTTGCTAAATTGATATATTATAACTCATGCCAATAATGTATAAGCTCAAGCTTGTTAATCCTATAGTTCTTTATGTTGTTATTCTATATGTCTTGAAAGTTCTATGTTAATAATCACTATTACAGTATAAACGAAAATAAGCAATTTCCTAAGTTTTGAACAGTTTAGCCTTGTTTTTTCTTGTTTGTTGTTTCTTCCAGTTAGTTCCAGTATCCAGCTGGTTTCCTTGATGTTTCTTTTTTCCTTTCTTTGGAGACAAGTGTCTGATGGTTTTCTGTTTTACTTGACTTATTTCCGCGTTTCTGTTTTCATCTTTTACGTGGATAAATCCAATCTTCTCACCTTTTGTTTGTTACTGCTCAATTAATTTCTGAACCCTCTCATTCTTTTGTGAACTGCACTCCTCAACTAATTTGTGAACGCTACTGTCCATAAAAAGGTCTTTTTACCTGCACCTTGTTGTCTTTCTAATATTCTGGCAAAGTCGTTGTCAAATTCCAGTGTAATCTTTGATAAACGTGTTTGGAATTGCTTAATTAGTAATAGCCATGCAATAAAACGTTGTTTTATTTTATTAATACCTGCCGTGTTTTAATTATCTTCTTTTATTTCTACATTTTTTTTTTACAAATCCTATATACGCAATATATTTTTATACAATTTACTATTTAGTTTTAACATTATTTTTCTTTAATTAAACTTGAATGAAAAGTTTGTATGTTTTAACTTTTTAAATTATATTTTTCAAATACTAATAAAATTTTCCTTTTGTAAACCTTTAGTTTCTTTCTTAACCAAGCCCCTCCCCTTTTGATTAATTATTGTAGCTTTTTATTTCAAAACTAATGCTAGAAAACTATTTGATTTTTATCTTTTTCAAAAACAAACTGAATAAACTCTTCAACATTTAATTTTATGTTTTTCTTTAACGAAAGTTATTTTAATAATATATTTTAGATAAAATTATTGCCTATATCAATATAGGTCATTCACCCCCTTCCTTTTGAGAGTAAAATCTTTTGACCATTTTATTTCGACAACTTAATCTTAATTTATTATTCTTTCTAAGTTTGCTTTTGGTTCTTTCCTTTTCCATGCTAAGGGCAATCCAATTTGTTTCTCTTTCTATGTGGTAACACTGTTCAATGTTCGTCCTGGATATGACCATGAGGCAACAATTTTGTGCACAGGTCTTTATAGGCTGCTCATTCTCTTGATCAGCTTTGACTAAAAAGGTGGCTGCAATTGGCGAATTCAACTGTCCATTTCTGACTTACCCCGGGAAATGATTGCTGATTCTCTTGATCAACTTTGACTAACGCTGCAATGGCAATTTCAACGTCCATTTCTGACTTACGCTTTGGAAACGGCGAGTTGGGTCTCCCTGAAAAGTGGCTTCAACTACTCTGGTTTGCATCTTTTAAGGGAATGATCCTGGCATCTTATGTTCTAAATCTTCCAGTTGAGCTTTAAACTTAACCTTAACTAACCTCTATATTACCCTCTTCCCTTTAGATTCAAATCTTTATACTCCTAATATAACTTAGATTGCTTTATGTTATTTATCACTAATCCTACAATATTATTTTAAATACACATGACATTACTTTAACATATTATTTATATTATTCTGAACTATTCACATTATCTTACATATTTATTTAATTACACTATTTTTTTTAAACTTGTTTATCTTATATATTAACGTCTGTATTCAGAGAGAAAAACTGTTTTACTTTATTACAATTCTTATTATCAAATATCTATTTGACTAATTAATTTTATTCTAGAAATTCCGTTATCTTTTCATTTTTTAAATTACAACTTTACTTTTATATCATTAATTTGCCCATTTATTTAACTTGATTTTATTGTTTTTATTTATTTGAACTGTTTATTTATGAGCATTTCCTTAATTAATATGTGCGTGGAGAAAAATAAATCTTTTATTCTCTACTCCATTATTATTATTGCTTTCAAACTTTATTTATTATTCAGTTATTTTAATTTTATTATTTTAGTTTTAAATAAAGTTTCAGTTTAACTTCTCAATTATTGCATTAGTAATCTTTCTGCTCTTGTCCATTTCGCCTTTTGTTTTTTCCTTTCTATTCTGCCCGTTTACTAACTCTTAAACTTGTCCTCCTTTTTCTTTCTACAAATTCTATAATATAAATAACTTCCTCTCTTATCGTTCCCTTTATATTTTATTGTTTATCTTTCTCTTCCATTTGTTTTGACTTGTAACTCGAAAACTTTAACCTAGACAAATTTCTTCAATCTGGAAATTTTTTCTACCTTTTCTTTGTTTTCTCTCATCTCAGCAATGCAACGTTTACTTTAACCTTTTTAATTTTTGTAAATTTTCTCCTATCTCTACCTTGAACTTATGTTTTTCTTTTATTTCTTGATCTCATTTGTGTCTACTTTATTTATCCAACCTATCTGATTCTAATTCAATTTCTATGTCTTTACCTCAACTTCCTTTTCAACTTCCTGACTTTCTTTAATTAAATCTAACCTTAACTCTTGCTTCTTCTCTACCTTTACCGTTATTTCTCTTATTTCTCTTACTTCTGCTCTGAGTTCTTTAATTTCTGTTTTAACCTGACTAATTTCTTCCTTCAATTCTGCTTTGAGTTCTAACTGACTTTGTTTAAATTCTTGACGCATTTCTTCCATCATATTCATCATCATTCGCATCTCAGATACTTCTTCTTTCTTCTTTTCTACTAACTGGGGATTTTTAAAATATATTGGGCTTTCTTTCGGATCCATTTTCGAAAATTTCAATTTCAAAGTACTAGCGCTTATGTTAAACTAAATTTAAATACGACTTATTTATTTATTTTTCTTACTAAGATGGAAACTCATGCTAACTCTACCCTTTTAGTCCTTTTCTCTACCTGATCTTAATGCTTTAACTCTGCCCATAACATCTAATTGACTCTGATTTGATAGCATAAATGTCAAATCTCTTTTCATTTCGAAAAAATTTTTGGTATTTTTTTTTTAAATTAAAACACTTTACATCGTAATTTAACTTTTTAGATTTTTATTTTCAACAAGCAAAGTATTTAATTAACTGTCATTTATGACAAGTTCCCACGTTGGGTAAACCTTTGAACCGATTTCGTTAATGTGCATTCAAACACGGCCTCTTAGGCAGAGAAGACATATCAAAGTATGTTGCCCAAACGATAGCTATAAAATATATAACTAGCATTACATTTCCAGGACATAACTTCTTCTCGACTGTTGAGTTCAACACCAAGTTCAAAGCACCTTTTTTTGTTTGTGTATAAACACGGGCGCCAGCTATCTATTCAAGGATGAATAACGCACTTTGAGCAATGGCCACTAACTCAATGCCTAAATCCATGACTAGCTCAGCTGTTTGTAATCACTAATAGATTATACATAATTAGTGGTTAAAAGACTTGATAAAAAGAATTTGATAAAAAGAATTGATAAAAAGAATTGACCGACAAATAAAGTTTAATTTTAAAGATAATTTATTAACTAACATTTATTTACTAAATTTAAACATTTATACTTCTAATAAAACATATGCATATTTTAAATTAACATTCTAAATAGTTTAAATATTCTTGAATATTTCATAACAGAACACTGGGAATATATCTACTTTGACTAATAATATTGATATAAGGATCACGCACATATTAACTCATGCACACACATAATAATGATAATAAAGGACTACTTAGCATTTGAAATTTAATCACACACATCAATAGTTCATTTATGTATGATATAGAATTCATATAATTATACTCTTGAAAGATTCGTACGAATTAATGAAATGCAATGGCTATTACAGTATAAACGAAAATAAGCAAATGTTTTACCTAAGATTTTGAACATAGATTTAGCACTTTGTTTTCTTCTTGTTTGTTGTTTCTTCCAGTATGAATGGTTCCAGTATTAATGCTTCCAGCCGGCTGGGACGTTTCCTTGATGAGTTTCCTTATTATTCACGATTATTACTATTGGAGACAAGTAGATACTGATGGAGATTTTCTAAGTTGTTACGTTGACATTATTTCACGGGCAGATCTTGCTGTTTTCATCGGACTTTTTAGGCTGTGGAGAGGCATAATTTCCCAAAATCTTCTCAACACTGCATTTTGTTTGTTAACGGACTCAATTAATTTCTGAACTGCACTACTCAATTACTTTTGTGAACTGCACTCACTCAACTAATTTGTGAACTGACTACTGTCCGATAAAAAAAGGTCTATTTATACCTGCGCCTTGTTGTCTTTCTAATATCTCTGGCAAAGATCTGTTGTCAAATTCCAGTGATAATCATTTGATAAACGTGTTTTGGAAGATTGCTTAATTAGTAATAGCCATGAATAAAACGTATTGTTTTATTTTATTAATAGCATTGCGTGTTTTTAATGATAATCTTCTTTTAATTGCATACATTTTATTTATTTACAAATCGCATATATACGATATATTTTTAATACAATTTACTATTTAGTTTTAACATTATTTTTTCTTTAATTAAACTTGAATGAAAAGAGATTTGTATGTTTTAATTTTTTAAATTATATTTTTACGAATACTAATAAAAACTCTTTATTTCCTTTTGTAAACCTTTAGTTTCATTTCTTAAACCAAGACTCCCCTCCCCCTTTTTGATTAATTAATTGTAGCTTTTTATTTCAAAACTAACGCTAGAAAACTATTGGATTTTTATCTTTTTCAAAAACAAACTGAATAAACTCTTCAACATTTAATTTTATGTTTTTCTTTAACGAAAGATTATTTTAATAATATAATTTTAGATAAAATTATATGTGCCTATATCAATATAGGTACAATATATATAATAATCCCAGTGCATAAAGCTATACTGAAATAAATATACAAATATTAAGCATTAAATCACTCCACATGATTAAGAAATCCAGTGCTGCATTTTGATGTGGCTATTTTGAAATATGAACTGTAATTTATTTTATATATTAGTTCACAGAGGACAGTACTGGATTTTTTAACCGTGTGGGGTGATTTAATGCTTAATATTTATATATATATATAATTAGATTCCAACCAGTCACAAACTAAACATTCACAGTAAATATAGTAATCAATATTTCTCAATGCTGTCAAGGCAACCTTCTCACCTTTTTAATAGCAAGAATGGAAATCCATTCTTACTAATGGTCCATTGAATATACATGGACACTTAAAGATTGCAACTTGACTACAGAGTATGAAATATTGTTACAATGAAGTTTAAATAAACCTCTAATCTAATGTTTGGTTTGTCTTTAAAGAAGTTTGTAAACTTGTTAGTTTATTAGCAAAATTTAAGATCGTTTGCTTATTTAAAATTTCATGCTCTGTGTTTGAGTTAGTTTGTATTTCAATATTTAACATCCTTTAACGTACAACTTCAAAGTGGTATCATTTTGAGATTCGCTATTATTGAGATATAGACTTTTAAACAGAGGTTGTTACTGAATATTTGTAACTGTATAATGGTTTATATATATATATCTGTAAATTATGCCATTTCATGGAACTAGTATTTTCTATTTATAATATAATTTGATTGTTAATAGTTTATATTAGAATGTGAATTTTATTATAGTACATACCTTTTTTTTATTACATATAATAAATATACTTGTATTTTAAAGTAAGGAATAAAATTATTTAATTTTTAAGAAAAAGTTATAAAGATGAGTTTGATTAATTTTCATTACTTTTTTGAACAAAAGTCTAGTTCCTTATTATCCTAAATACATTATTATATTATATAAGTGGAATACATTGTTAAGTAATTTGTTATCTTATATTATCTTAACTATTGTTGGGAGAAAACATTTGTAATTTTATTTTAGACTCAAATTTATTAATGTGTATATTTATTATGATTCCGTTTCAAATGCGAACTTTACATATTTAGAGTGTGTTCGTGCGTACAAATATTTAACAGTGCAGAATGATAATATCATCTGTATATCATCTACGATTATTTTATATTGTGTGAAAAATAAATTTTATTTTAGTTTTTGCTAAAGGATTAAAGATATAATTTTTTAAAAGATATTTTCCTTTATTTGAAAACATTATGTGCAATAATTGTTTTGGAATTTATGAAACAATAATTGTAGATATAATATAAATATCAATTTAATATAAACCACTAACTATCACATGATTACTCTGGCTTGCACTGAGTGGCACTACTTTAGGGAGAGGTTTGCCTCTATTTAGTATATATGCCATAATAAAAAAGGCTGCCTTGACCGCAAACATATTGAGATTTTGGGTATTGTTTAGACTGTGGATTGCTTTCATGGATTTATATATATTATTCTTGTTATAATTTGAACTGATTAATCAGATTCTCAAGGTATAATAATTTTTCTCTTAGTTCTGTAATCAGGTTAAATTAAAACCATCTGCTTCATATTGTGAAACTTTGGAAAGGAATTTTACTTAAGAGAAATTAAAACAACAGACATCTTTTATTCATATGATTTAATGATAAATTGATTTGTGACTTATTGATGCTTATTAAATGCTGTGTTTGCATTTTTAGTAACTCTTCAAGGTCAAGTGTAATTATTCTGTCATTCAGACGCAGTCCATTGATTGAGGAACATCAAAGCATAAATTAAATCAAGAATAAAATGATATTTTTGTTAGAACGATACTGTTAAACATACATAACACGGATTTATTCTATGTTCAATTATTTGATTCTAATTCTAATTTCAGTATTCCATTATTAAAGTAGTGATGAAGTAATTCTCAAAACAACTGATATTAAAATGAAAACCAGTGATTATGCCCATATCAATTTTTATATATATATGATGAGTTTTCCTGGGGAAAAGCCTTCAATTCCCCCTCCCCTTTATTTATTTTTCCTATTGGACAAAATTTAATTTTGATTCGATGCTTTTATTCTGCAAATTAATAGTTATTATTTTCTTCTCATGTAATTCCACAGAAGATATAGGTAAAATATTTTTTTTTATGTTTAATATGCAAAAACAGATATTTTATTTCATCGTTTTTGCACTTCTGAAACATGGTGATGATTATTTAACATTGAAAATATATTGCAATAGGAATATAGTTTAAAATAAATCAATGTTTACTGTATTTTCATTAATAATCTTTCATTACAAATAGCAGTGGATACCTTGCTCTTATGCTTGTAGTACTTTGGTTATGCTTTAGAGGAAAATTATACAAATACAGGTGGGACATGTTTGACCAACCCTAAAAAATACACAACAACTAAGATAAATAGTCTGAGAACTATTTATGTGATTCTAAAAAACAAAAACAAAAGATCTTTCAAATTACATATAATTTTATACTAAAAACTGAACGTCTCTAGAGTTTTATAATTTAATCCAGGGAATAGTTTTGATTTATAGTAACAAGACTCAAAATCATTTTTGTTGTCAAAATATAAAGTAATACTTTACATTGTAAACTACCAATGAAAATGTTATTAAAGAGAATTTAAACAATTTACACTGAGTGACGTAAAACTTGTGAAAGATATAAAACTTTAAAATATATTTTTGACTTAAATACAAAATATAAACATAAAGTCCCAAAATTAAAGAAAAATGATACAAGAAATAATGAAATCATCAATAGTTTGCATTAGAATTTTGCTTCTTATTAAGAAACAAAATTCTCTAATGAATTGTAAAATATGGTTGATAAGAAATTGAAAAAACTTGAAAAATTATTAGAGGAAATTGGAAGAACTCATGATGAATAATAATTCTTCTACCGACAAACCATGACTTTAATTAAATATGTTGCCACATTTGAATTAAGATGAAACTTAGTATTTTTGTCAAATTGCAAACAAGTTTAGATTTTTTTTAAATAATTGCCACATAGTTAACCCAACTAGCTATCCAAATTAATAAGGTAAAGAAGTTGTTAAATAGAATTTACCAGGTGAGGATTTTAATGTTTTCCTATTTTTGTTTTACTCTCTAACTAACACTAGTAAATGGATATCCATTTACCAACCAATTTTTAATGTTTATCTAGATTGGCTATGACCAACTATCTGAAAGAAAAGTCCCAAACCCTGTTTGAAAGAAAAAAGTTTTAATATTATTTGCATTCAAATCACAGTTTATAAGCATGGCAAGCTGATACGCCAACCATTATATCATAAGTTTCTCAAATATCCAGTTAATGTTCTAATTTTCAATAAGAAGCGAAAATTTTAGGTTAATCTGGATTAGTCAAGTGACTATTGATGTGCTGAGTGCAAAACAAAAAATTGACTGCAATGTGTTAAAGCTTTCAGTACTAATGAGATGTTTAGGGGAAAGGGATTGATATTATAATCTTACAACTCCTAAGCTCATGGTTTATTTATACTTTTTCAAAGTAATCTTGTTTTAAAAATTTTAGAAATGAGAATTTTAAATTTGAAAAATCAAGATAATTGTTTATAATTTGTTTCACAAATTCTGCACTCAAGCCTTTGACCCAAAAATAAATTAATGATCATTACTGATAATATATTAAATTCAGAGATAGTTATAAATTTCTAGCCTATGTATAAATTTTAAATCTCAGGTAAAAAATAGATTTATTAATCTTGAGCTAAGATTAAAAAGCTATATCTGGGTTAGAAATTATAATCTCTTGATTAATAAATGATTAATAATAATCACTAATGTTTGTGTGAAACAAATGGTGTCAAATTTGTGATTATAAAAAGTGTGAAATGCATTTTTGGATTCATTTATCTTTTCAAATATTTTTATTCATATGTTTCAAAAATCAAACCACTAAACATCACATGATTACTATTTTTCTAAGATCTAGGTGCAATGCTCTCAGATACAAAGCTCCTCATTGATGAAAGCCACAAGTTAGAAACTAGTCTGGACATATTGGATGAGTAGGCACTAAATAGGAATTTTATGCACAAATCTTCTTGCACTGGGTGGCACTACTGTATGGAGAGTTTTACCTTTGTTATGATTCAAAAATATATAGTAGAATAAAAGTTTTAAGTATTATTGTTTAGTAATAACCAGTGGCATGATGATCGTAGAGCAAATCAAGACATGTATAGGTCTCTGGGTTTCAGGAACCCATTGATTGTTGATTATTGGCATAAAAAATAATAATTAAAATTTTAAGTATATGTTACAAATATTAATCTTTTTAAAATTTTTACATAGAAACCCAAAAATTTTAGCTATAGTATCAGTAACATTAGAAATCAATTTAGATATAGTACAAAAAAATTGAACTAAAGAAAATTTTAGAAATATTAAAAAAATGTTAATAAAAACAATAATAAAACAGCTATATATAAACAAAAAAAAATAGAAGCTTGAAATCTAGAGGTAATCAACAGAATAATATCAGAATTCTAAAATATAAATTATGAACAGAGAACAAAAAGGAAATGAAATTGTATTAATGAAATGATGTGATTAAACTTTAAAGTTTATACCATTACCTTTATGAATGATGAACAATAATCTTTGAAGTGGATGATGTCGAAGATATTAATGCAAAAAATTTCATACCTGTAATCAATTATATTAATAAAATATCTATTATTGTTTTAAGCATTTATGTTATGAGAAACTTTCAAAGAACAACTAAATATGCAGCAAAAATAAATATCGTATTACGAATAGGAAATTAGATAATATAACACAAATGTAGCTAGATTGTATTAGAAAGTATTATTTTAATAAAAGATTATACTGAAGTAAGAGGTCATAAAATTCCACAAAATAAATAAATAAATAAAATATGAAATAAAAATATATAATTAGTTATTTAGGATGTCATGTGATGACTGACCAACCAAATAAGAAGTTGCTATAAAACTTTCATTTAGTTGACTAAACCATTTTTTAAAATACATATAGTGAGGAATTAAACCAGAAACCTTCAGCTCTTTACTCCATTATTCTATCATTTTGCTAAAACTAGCTCAAACTAAAAAAATATTGTTTTTGTGTCCACTTATATTTTATATGATTGTGTGGAATTAAATTGCAATGTTTATATGAAGAATACTTTAAATTGACCACAGACATCCAGTTTAGCTTGAGAGTATATCTGGAAAAAAAAATAAAATATAGTAAGTTGTGCATACGATTTCAAGGATACTTCCATTGCTCTATTTTATAAATGAGATAGAAAATACTGCATTAATTATCTTGGAATGTCATTGTTATTCACAACATTGAAAATGTTTTAAAAAATTAATTAAATGGGTTGTTTTCAGTCATGAATGAGTGATTACCATCATTGCAGACATTGGAGATTTTTGTCCAGGAAAATAAAGCAAAAACATCATAATCAAAGTGTAATTTACATAGTGCTTTTATTGATTCAGTCATAATACTTAACTCTATTAACAGAAAAAGTGATGTATTATCATATTTAAAAAAATTAATCATTATAGTTTTCTCATACTAAATATCTGCTTTATGTTGGTATGAAAGAAAATGATACTACTTATAGGTGAAAAATTCAAGACATTTGAAATGAAAATTAAAGTCAAATTACAATGTATATTCTAAACATGCTTTCATTTTTATGAAAGAAGTTCTTGGACTAATGTATATCCAGTTTTCTGAAGCAGTCATCAACATGTATTAAGTGTTTGATGGTGGGATTTTTTATTTAAACTGATTAAAAACAAGAACTTCAATTTCTAGCTTTCTAGATTTATAGTATGTTAGTGTTGCCAATTCTGAAAAATTATCCATAGAATCTTTTAATGTGTTCTATGGAGTTCATAAAAAGTTTAAGAATCAAAAATGATAGAACTGGAGTTCTGATAAGTTGACTTTGAGTCCCAATTCCTGCCATTCAACATTTGCAGTAACCCACAGATTATATCATTAATTTAAAATAAAGCTCGACAAAATATTCTTAATGTGTTTAATATAACAGCTAATAAATTTTGCTTAGTTTAGTAGATAATGTTAAAAAGCACTGACACTTTATTGGCCACTAACAGAAAAAACTTTTCAGCAACATATGAATAGTTATTAGTTTGAGAATCAGTAATACAGACTCCATATTAGCAAGTTAAATTTTAGAATATGTCACAATAATGATATAATCAATTGAATGACTTTTATATAACACTGGTATTCAATAAGATAATATATATATATTGAATTAAATATTTTCTGTGGATTGTTATTCTAATAAAGAATAGAAAAAAGATTTTATCCATGAAAACAGAGGTAATCTTAGCTTTTGATGTTGCCAGGAAACTATCAATTAATATTAGTTGACAATTTCTCCAAGGTTAAATAAATATTTTCCATTATCTATAGTAACTCTTTTCTTGGGGTTTATTTTTGAAATAAAAGAATATATATATATATATATATCAAAATATTAATATATAACAAACTAACCAAAGGAAATACATATAAAAACAAAAAAAAAAGACTTATAAATCCAATAAATAATATTATATTTCAACCAGAGGACTGGTTTTCATCAGAAAGAAAAAAAATACACAGTAAAGTGGCGATAATCAAAAATTACAGATTTGGTAAAAGATTAAAAATTTAACAAAACCCCCCTGATTGGTCACAAAATCTAACACAGAATATCTCCCCAATCAATGACAAAATTCAAATAAAAAAAAACTACATTCCCTCCTAATCAAACTTAAATTCTATTTAAATTAAAATAAATATAAAAATTAAAATATACATATGTGCATACATAGAAAAATTAAACTATGCTCACATACAAAAAATAGCTGTGCTCACATTAATATTCATGAAAAACTAAAATACTTATACATTTTAATCAAAAATTATAGTTAGTGCAAAGTACAATAATTTATAACTAATTATTTATCTATAAACCAATTAAACACAGATATTAAACATCCATGTAACCAATCTTTACATAAAAAACCTCATATAAGAAAATTTTCACATAAAAAACACACATATAGAAATCATTTAGGAGACTAGGTAACCCACAGATGTAATAGTTCCAGTGTTCAAATTCAATCCATGTGGTTTTAAGGTCTTGAATTTAAAAATAAAAAAAACTCTCCTTTTGTTTCCTCTCCCTTGTAGAAGAAAAACCTTCCTGAAGAATCACTACTTTTAAATCATCAATTGAATGATTCGGTAAGTTAAAATGTTTTGAAACCGGTCTATCTTTATTCTTATGCAAAATGTCAAATCTATGATTAGTCATTCTGACATGTAAACTATTTGCTGACTCACCTATATACTGGTTTAAACATCTACTATGCTCTATCAAATATATCAAATTAACACTTTTACATGTAACATAATTAGGAATATACCATTTGAAATTACAATTCTTAGTACTAAAGACCACTTTTGTCACAACAATATGTTTACATGTAAAACATCTTTTATCTTTACATGGAGAACATCCTTTTTCCTGTACAGAATATATATATATATATATATATATATATATATATATATATATATATATATATATATATATATATATATATATATATATATATATATAATAAGTGAAATAATGTTTAAAGCTAAATGGGATAATATGTAACCATTAAAAAACAGTCACCACTTAAACATACCAATATAGATAGTAATATTATTTCTCACTGTTGTCAAGGCAACCTCTCTTCTTTTAATAATAAGAGTGGAAAATGCACTCTTACTAATGGTCTAATGAATATATATGGACGATTAAACATTGCAACTTGACCACAGAGATTGAAATATTGATACAAAGAAGTCTAAATAAACCTCTTTAAACATGAAATAAGCATGTCCATGTAATGAAGACTAATAAATAGTCAATTATAACATTACAAACTGCAATACTGTTAAATTGCTCATATATTATTTAAATAATAAGTGAAATGGTATGTTTAAGTGGTGACTGGTTTTTAATGGTTACATATTATACCATTTAGCTTTAAGCATTATTTCACTTACTATTTAAATAATACATGAGCAATTTAAAAGTATTGCTTTTTGTATAGTTATAATTGACTATTTATTAGTCTTCATTACATGGACATGTTTATTTCATGTTTAAGGGGGTTTATTTAAACTTCATTGTATCAATATTTAATTCTCTGTGGTCAAGTTATAATCTTTAAGTGTCCATATATGTTCATTGAACCATTAGTAAGAGTGGATTTCCACTCTTATTATTAAAAAGAGAGGTTGCCTTGACAACAGTGAGAAATATTGATTACTATCTATATTGGTATGTTTAAGTGGTGAGTGGTTTTTAATGGTTACATATTATCTCATTAACTTTAAGCATTATTTCACTTACTATTTAAATAATACATGAGCAATTTAAAAGTATTGCTTTTTGTATAGTTATAATTGACTATTTATTAGTCTTCATTACATGGACATGTTTATTTCATGTTTAAGGGGGTTTATTTAAACTTCATTGTATCAATATTTAATTCTCTGTGGTCAAGTTATAATCTTTAAGTGTCCATATATGTTCATTGAACCATTAGTAAGAGTGGATTTCCACTCTTATTATTAAAAAGAGAGGTTGCCTTGACAACAGTGAGAAATATTGATTACTATCTATATTGGTATGTTTAAGTGGTGAGTGGTTTTTAATGGTTACATATTATCTCATTAACTTTAAGCATTATTTCACTTATTATTTAAATAATACATGAGCAATTTAAAAGTATTGCTTTTTGTAATGTTATAATTGACTATTTATTAGTCTTCATTACATGGACATGTTTATTTCATGTTTAAACAGGTTTATTTAGACTTCATTGTATCAATATTTCAATCTCTGTGGTCAAGTTACAATCTTTAAGTGTCCATATATATTCATTGGACCATTAGTAAGAGTGGATTTCCATTCTTATTATTAAAAGGAGAGAGGTTGCCTTTACAACAGTGAGAAATATTGATTACTATCTATATTGGTATATTTAAGTGGTGACTGGTTTTTAATGGTTTTATATATATATATATATATATATATATATATATATATATATATATATATATATGTGGAAGGGAAATATTAATTTCTTATCAATATAACATGAAAGTGGTAAAACAAAATTAAGGATATTCAGGGTGCTAAATGTGAGACAGTAATGAATCTACAGTTCTAAATGCACTTTTTTCATTAGTTTCTTTATGTTGAACAAAAGAAATCTGATTTCCTGAAAAAGTATTTTATAATGAACTTGAGCATGGGAAAGGCTTATTCTATTTGCATTGTAAAAATTATCCCAAAGTCAGTCATAGAGGTGAACTATAAATTATTTGCATTGTAAGAATATAACAAACTAGAATTCGGTGGAAAATTGCAATTAGGTAAGGTATTGAATAATTGCATAAAAAGAGTTTGCTGCACGAGAGATTTAAATCAATATTGTATTGCAAAAATTGAAATAAACAGACTAAACAATTAATTTCTAAAATATGTAGATATGTTCATAGTTTTGTGATGCATAAAACTCATTTTTAATTATTATTCCTGGTTTATGTATAACTAATAATGATGGGAATGATAATGAAAAATGTGCTCACACCCATGATTGTAAATAGAAACACTTCAGTTTGGACAGTAAACATACATTAAAAGTTATTGGATTTCTTAATTTGAAACTTAAAGTTAATCGTTAACATATAAACATATTTGAAATATGAAGTTTTTTTTTCTATTTCAAAGTAATGAAATAAAAACATGGGATTATAAATTCAAATTCCATAAGCAGTCAACAACGTTTTGTTTTGTTAATTAAATATCTCAACTTTTTCTTACGTAAACAGTTTGAATTCAAGAAAGATTTAGTTACATATCAATTAAGTTTTCCAATTAGAATGCTTAACTTTTATCTTGTAATATCTTTCTTAATTTTTTTTTTCTTCACAGAAATCCAGTAGCACTGGTTCATTATTTAGCAGGAATCAACAACTTTGGGGATATTTTTATGACACCAGATTTAAAATTTCCATCACCAGAAATATTAACAAAAAACCTACAGTATGAATTAGGTCCACAAGTGGAAGTACTTCCAAGTTCTTTGGTGCAAGAAAGAATTGCTCGGTCATCCCAGTCATGGCTGGTAATAAAATAGTTTATTGATTAATGTAAAAAAACCTGATATTTGTTCATAGATATATTCATGCACATATGCATATATACATGTTTTGGTGTTTAAATGCAGAAGCACTTATGTTATGAATGTTAGCATTTGAGCTTTCATTAGATCATTACTTAACTATGATATAAGATATTGTATCTGAGATGTGAACTATGATTTGTGATTCATAGAACTGGTCTAGTAAGTAAATCCATCTTCATCATTTCTCTCTGATGAGTTTACTAAATATATATTTGCTTTCGAATGGGTTATTTAAAAGCCATTTTGTTTATTATTTATTAAACAAATAGATAGTAACAATAATCAAAAACTATTCATGATATTAGTAAATATTAATAATATAAATGTCATAATAACAAAGTTTTTCGAGAAATGTCAAATTATCATGAATGATGATAAACTAATACAGTTAACCCACTAAAACATTACATAATTAACTTTTTTATGCGGACATAAGCTGTTAAAACAGTACCAAAAATTTTTCCCACACAATAGTGCCACCTAGTAATCAGTAAATGTTAGACAGTTGTTCATTATAGTCTCTGTCTAGTGTTTTTCTATCCAATATCTAGTGCATGGATTACATCAACGAGGAGCCTTGAATCTCAGAGTAATGCAGTTCTATTCTCATTGATGAAAGCCATAAACTAGAAACTAGTTTGGGGATATTGAATGGGAAAGCATTGAATATGGATTATAATGCACAATCACCAGATTGTTAGAACTTGCACTAAGTGATCCTATTACATGATATTTTTTTTACTAAGTGTTGTAGTATGATTAATAATAATTAATTTTATGTTGGATGGAAGATTGGTAGAATTTTTAAATAATTAAAAAATAAAAGTACTCTAGTTAAATTTCATTTTGGTGATAAATGAGAGAGGATACAAATTTATGAAATTTTCAGAAAAAGAAAAATTGTATATTATTAATTCTTTCTTTGAAAAAAGTGCTAAACTGAGATGAACATGGAAACACCTAATGGAGATTTAGCAGAATTGGATTTTATTTTGATTAACAAAAAATATATATTGAATATTGTAATGTTTTCAATACATTCAACTCTGAAAATGGTCATTTATTAATGATATGAAAGATATATGCCAATGCAAAATGAAAAGCTATTAAAACAGGCAAAACTCTCCATACAGTATTGCCATTCAGTCTAAACCCGAGTAATCAATGGATATCAGAAAGCTTGTGCATAAAATCCCAATCTAGTGCCTACTCATCCATTATCCCCAGACTCATTTCTGACTTGTGGTCTTAATCAGTGAGGAGCCTTGGATCTGACAGCAGTGCAACTAGATCTTAGGATATAATGCAACCCTCCAGCAGCCACCCTTTATCTAGATCCTAAGATCTTTATCTAGATATAAGATCTTTATCTAGATCCTAAGATCTTTATCTAGATCTAAGATCTTTATCTAGATCATAAGATCTAGTTGCAGCGTTCTCAGATCCAAGGCTCCTCACTGCCGAAGGCCACAAACCAGAAACTAGTCTGGGGATAATGGATGAGTAGGCATTGGATGGGGATTTTATGCATTAAGCTTTCTGGCATCCATTGATTACTCTAGCTTGCACTGAGTGGCACTACTGTATGGAGAGTTTTGCCTCTCTTAATAACAATTATAATTAAGCATAAGAAATGGTGATATTGTGATGTTTATTGGCAAAATGAAAAGCAAAGTCTATTAAAAATATATTAATAGTTGGTGTTTCTAACCTTCAGAAACACTTCAGTGAATTTTAATTAGAACTTTCTAATCATTTTAAAGTGTAAACAGACTTTGAATATTGTTCAAACTTAAATGAGATTAATAAGAGGTAACAAAAACTATACAAATAATGGCAACAAAGATAACTAGTACAAAAAACAGCAATTCATTAGTAAATTTTCAAATATCACAATCAATATATGAAGAAAAAAAGAAAATAATTGAATATCTGGAGTCTATAAATTTGAAAATACATCTATGAAATGATAATAAAAGCAACAGAAAAAAATAAAAGTTTCAAAATTATAAAACATCTTAATATTAGAAAAAAATTATTTCATCCATAAGAAGAAAAGATGGAACATGAAATGTGTGGAAGAATTCTATAATAATAATAAAAAAGAAAACAAAGTATTCTATACAGTTATTATATCTGATTTTTCCCAGCATGACTGTGAAAAAGACAAAAGATCCAGTAAATAAAGGAATTATTAGTGATAATTTAAATGAAGTAGGCAAAAAAATGGTAAAATGTTTTGCAAAATTATATGCCAAATATCTAAATGATAAAGAAGTATCAGATAATTGGAAGATTACAGTAGTAATATTGATATTTAAATAAAGATGATAAATAAGATACTAGAAATTAAAGACCTGTCAGTCGTCTATCAGTCCTATATCAAATATTTACAAGATAATTAAAACTTGTCTTCAGAAAACTTTGGTTCAAACCAAGCTAAAAAACATGCTGTATTTAAATGTGGTTTTAAAAGAGTTGATCAAATCTAAATATTGAAAAAATTATAGAAAGAATCTGTGAATATGAGTTGCCATTATGCTTTGAATTTATTTATATGTATGTGCTCTGCACACAGATAATGAAGCTATTAATTGTCTATGAAATTATTAAAATATTTACTGCCAAGTGCTTTCGGGACAGTTTATAGTCCCATATTCATGGTGACTTGTATACAATTGATAACTATAATATCAATGCAAATTTTATGCAAATTTATATACAGATGTTACGTGGACCATTTCCAAGATAGGGAAAAGCAGGCCTCTCTTCTGTTGATTGCTGATGGGTCACTTACGGTGTAGTAAGCTTCCCTGACTTTATGCTTGGTGTCATTTGCTTCAGAGCAAATGACACTGGCTGTGGTGGGTAGAAAAGCATGTCCAGTGGCTCTTTCATGCTCCATGAAAACCAAATTACCTTCAAGCTTTGTTTTGGTATAAATCGCGACAGTGTCTTTACAAAAGCTGAATATTTTCGTATATATCCGTCAACCTCTTTTCCTCCTAGAATCTTCACTAATATTAAGCTTCACAAGCCTGATAAACCTTTAAGACTGATGATCGATTTTGGAAGGGCACACTATTTCAATATGGCAGTTTTGGTTAATTGCTGGCTTATCGACACATTAGGCTTTGGGGTTATACCATTAAATCATCGTTTAAGTTTGTAGAAAAGATTAAACACACATTTATACCAGCTATGTTCAAAATCACATCATTTGATATGGCTGAGCCATATGGCTCCATTGACCATAAACAATCAGTTGAAGTAGTGAATGAGACATTAATTGCAAAACACTGCCCATCTACATGAGCCAAATTCATCATTGATTTTTTAAAATGGCTGGATCTAAATATAGTTGCTATTTTCAGGGATAAGTGGTTCAGTATGAATAATGGATGGCCAATGGGTCTCACACTAAGTGGTATAATGGCAAGTGTTGTATTTGACCACTATGAGAAGCAAATACTACCTGCACTCTTCATGTCAACTCCACATATGATATCCACATGTTACATTGATGATACATTTATTGCGTCCCCAGAAGACATCATTATTAATCTCCACAACAGCCTCCAGAATAAAACTAAACTTACTTTTACTACAACTTGGGAAAATCAAGATAAACAGGTCAAATATCTTGACATATGTGTTAGTAAAAACATACATAACCTTTGGAAGTATGGGGTTTGACAAACCCTAATTCTTATGCACCTCGCTCGCACAAACTTGCAGCCCTCTCTTCATTTATGTTTAGGAACCATAACTTGTGCAAATACAAAGCAGATAAAAGAAAAAATCTTATCAATTATATAAATGATTTAAGAAAAATAGGACACACTTATTCATCCATCAACAGAAAAGTCAATAAATTTTTCTACAAAATAAACCACAACTACAAGAAAGAAAACAAACTGAGAATCTTAATCCCATACATTCACTCTACAGCCAAAAGCCTCATTAATTAACTATCAAGTGACTTTGAAGTCACTTTCTGTTCATCTCCTAACACCAATAGACTGATAAACAACACCAAAGACAGGATCAAACCTGAACTAACCCCTCAAGTTGTATATAAAATCACCTGCCCTCAAAGAAATTGTATGTAACATATTATGGAGAGACCAAAACTAACATTGCTGCCAGAGTGGCTCAACACCGATACATTTATAATAGAACCAAAACAAAGCTTGAAGGTAATTCGGTTTTCGTGGAGCATGAAAGAACCACTGGACATGCTTTTCTACCCACCACAGCCAGTGTCATTTGCTCTGAAGCAAATGTCACCAAGCGAAAAGTCAGGGAAGCTTACTACATTGTAAGTGACCCATCAGCAATCAACAGAAGAGAGGCCTGCTTTTTCCTCTCGTAAATGGTCCACGTAAATCTGTATATAAATTTGCATAAAATTTGCATTGATATTATAGTTATAAATTGTATACAAGTCGCCATGAATATGGGACTATATTTTAATAATTTCATAGACAATTAATAACTTCATTATCTGTGTGCAGAGCACATACATATAAATAATTTACTTTAAGCATTAATGAAATAAAATCTTAACTATTTGAATTTATAGATTATGAAAAGGCATTAGATTCTGTAAATCTTTCCACAGTGGTAAAGCTATGGAAATCAAAATATAGATTCAGGATATTATTATATTCTGAAGAAAATTTATCAAAATGCAACATCAATCTTTAGATTACATGGTAATAACAAGATTAACATTAATAAGGGTGTGTGATAAAATAATTATATATCTCTAAAACTGTTTACAGTAGTATTATAAATATTTGAAAACCAGGCATTCTTCACAAACCTGGGAGCTTAATTGTAAGTATAGGGAATTTGAATTCAGATTTTCAAGCACCCTTCAACTATCCACACTATCTCATACAACTGATACACATGACCACACACATGTAGAAAAGATAAATAATCACCAATAATATACGTATTTCATGCTAAACCAGCATTCATCAGTTGATCCAGATTATCATCTCCCATACATGTATATAATCAGTGCTCAGTTTATATTAAGATAGAAAATCTTCATACTTTAATGGACAGGCTTCAATCTACTCTGTTTCAGCCATCCATATTATTGAAAATCTGATGATGAAAACCCACCCATGTTGATGCCAATATTATTACCATGCCCATGTTGACCTCAAGTCACTCTGACTCATCATGTATAGGACCTTATCCATTTAAATACATAGAAAAGGGATGGGCAGAATACAAGCTTGATGTGTAAATATTTGAAAACCAGGCACTCTTCACAAACCTGGGAGCTTAATTATAAGTATAGGGGATTTGAACTCAGATTTTCAAGCACCCATAAACTATCCACACTATCTTATACAACTGATACACATGACTACACACATGTAGAAAAGATAAATAATCACAAATATACGTATTATAAATAATATTTTGTGAATTGAAATGGAAAACTAAGAGAATAAAACATAATGATTATTTAAGTGATTTAGAGTTTTTTTTTTTAAAAGTGTCATAGCATCGGCCGAGATGCGAACCCGCAACCCAGGCAACTGCTTGCAAGTGCAAGGCAGTCGCACTGACCTCTCGACCACCAATGTAAGTGATTTAGAGTTTGTAGAAGATTTTTGGTTATTTTTGTAAATAATACTTCAGAACTTCAGGAATTGCAAAAGTTATCAGATAAAAGGAATGAAAAAATAGATTTAGAAATAAATAGTAAAAAGACTAAAGTAATGTTCAGTGACTTTTCTCAGAATAAAAAAAATAAACATTGATAATCATAAATTAGAAAAAGTTAACTGCAAATACTTTGGGCAGACTATTTATACAGAAGAAAACATAATGAGTGAAATTAGTTTTAAAATTTTTTTGAGATCTGAAACATGGACACGTAACAATTTAGAATTACATAGACTTCATACCATTGAATGTAGTATGTAGACATGTATATTAGTAAAATCAAGAAGGGACTGAAAATGAAATTTATGGATGAGAGAATAAACAGATATTGCTGTCATCATTGAAATAATTAAGATATTAAAGTGGGGTAGGATTGCATTTATTGTTAGAAAAAATGATAATAGATGTTCAGTTGAAATCACAAACTAGATCCCAAGAGATTGTGAAAGGCCTATAAAAAGACTTCATATAAGATGAAATAAGAGTGATGTAATATACAGATGAAAATCTATGGCTCATGGAAAATGCATTAAACTTAAGAGATTATCTTACAATGGATCAGTAATAATTGAAAATAGTGATTGAAAGATTAGCTAGGCTAATCTACCAAAAATCCAAATTCTGCTGTAAATTTTTTTATATTCACTTGTCTTGGATTCAATTCACTTTTTTTAAAAATTACAGTTGAAGAAAATAAATAACTGGTTAGAAATCCAGGAGAATTAAATAAGTATGCAGTACCATCTATTCTAAACATTCTTTCAAAGATCAAAACATTCACTTAATATAAGTTCCGTAATGTGATCTTAAAATGTAATACCTCTTATAAATTTTCAGTTTTTTATTTTATATATTAATAAGCTTCCTAGATATTTTTCTAATTAAATAAATAGTGAAAAATTTGCTTTTTTTTTAATTTACAAAAAACAAATGCAAATTTGAAATTATAATTTCATGTATAAAAACTTATATCCCACTGAACTATTCTGTTACGTTTTTTTAATCAGACTCCAGTATCTGTATCTCTTGTGGTAGTGTCTATCTGGCTTGGGATCATCTTAACAGCTGCAGCAATTATCATTGCTATGAGGCTACGGTAATGTATCATATTTGTATCATTCTTTATTTATACTTTTTTTAAAAATTTATTATTTTAAATTACGCTTTCTCTTATGTGATTGTCTTATTATTAACAATGTGCATGTGGATGATGTAGTACAAATAGAAAACTTGTGACAAATGACATAATTAAAGAGTAATTGTCACATTATCATATTCATTAACATATATACAGATGGCTGAGACATAAGTAATATTCACCAGTATGCAAAGTTGTATCCCTTCTTAAAATTTTAAAATGTTTTCATACCAGTTGCTAAATATTTTTATAAAAATAGATACTTTGTTATTTATATATGTATTTAACACTTCAGTTCTGCTTTGCACACTTCAAATTATTTTCCAGGTGTGGCATATACTGTATGGTGTAAATGTAATGTTTAAAACAGCATTGTGTTAAAATGATCCACTACATTCATACTGAAGTTGTTTCCATTGCAGAATCTTAACTACTATTACTATTTAAAATATACATTTGGAATGTATTTAACATTTATTTGCTTGTAGGCATGATTGTTATATATGAGAATAACTATGGTAATTCTACTGCTGAAATATAACAAATTAAAGAAAATGCTAACACTGTATATTCAGATAAAATGATACCAAAAGTACATTAAGGTTGCTTTTAATATTTTTCATGTTTTCTTCAAATTTTTAGCTGAGAAAATAAAAATCTGTTTGGCTCATTGAGTAGTCTGCCTGCTGGGTTCAATCCTTTAACATTAGTGCATGAATGTCATTTACCAATCTGAGCACAACTACTTGATTATAGTGTAAATGGCAAACTGTTATAAAAATAAAAAAATCTTGGTACTTGGAACTTTATCCCCATATGGCCACAAGAGGTGCTGTTTTCCATGTCAACCACAGAAATATTCAGAGTAGGGGGCCAAAAGCAGCGATGCAAGTTCCAACCGCTAGATAGCGCTGTTCACCATGCATATGCACAGGAACCTTATGCCAAGTAGCTGCCAGACCTACTGCCCGCTTGGTGGCGCTGATAGCCATATGTAAACCCATCTAGCTTACATCATCTGCTACCAGCAACTACTAGCAATCTAGCCCACTATGTGACACTGTTTCTCCATGCTACCCATGGAAAAACTGCACCATTTAGAAGCGATATTGATACTTGCTTCATAGTGTTATTTTATATGCACCTTCTTAAAAGATCAATAGCATATAATGTGAAGGTGTGATTAATTTAGAAAGTTCCAAGTACCAAAATCTTAAAATGCCTAATTTTTCTGATGAAATGTTTTATTATAAAAGTATTGATTGCACCATATAACAATCTTCAGGTCTAAAACTTTTGTTATCATTTGACAGAGGTTTAATTACTTTTACAATATGATAAAACTGTGGGATTGAATTATTAGTTGATACTAAGTGAAATCATACTCAAGGAATGCTTATGGTCATGTGACTATTAAGACATATTTATTTAGCCATTGAGCTTTTTAGAAAACTCATGTACAGCAAATTGAAGTTTTAATATGATTGCCGCCTTTTCTTCATGTTTAAAAATGACAATTGACCAAATAATCAAAATATTTGGAAATATTGGGCAGAGTACTTAATAATTTTAAACACTTTAGAATAAAATCTCATTAGTATGTCAATGTAAAATTTATATTTGTTGTAGATTTCACAGAGAGAAATCATTTAAAAAAATGATAAAGGTATTATTAACCAAGATAATCTAAATGTAAATGCTCTTAAAATTAGAGCGAAAATATTTTTGTAAATTGAGTTTTAAAATGCTTTTCAATCAATTTTGATAGTGTGGAAAATTCATATATATGCAAAAATATATAGTTTCTGGATTCAATGACATTCCATTTGGAACATAATTTTCGAAAGCCCAAATGAAGAAATTAAATTAAAATCACAAAAAGAAAAAAATATATTGCAAGAATATGTAAATTTGGAAATATTTCTATCATTTTCAAAAATTGTAAGCATTCTCTAAATTAAATAGAACTGTGAAAACCTTCTGGGGTTGTGTGCATCATATATAATTATAATGGTCCTGAGGATTTGGATGATTAGTGTTTAATAATAAAGAAAGATAACTTTAAAATCATATGATTTATATCCATATAACTCAGAAATAATACAAATTAAGAAGAAAATATAATTTAGTTTCATCATAAATAATACAAATGATCAGGTTAGACTATGCTCATACAAATAGCTTCATCATAAATAATACAAATGATCAGGCTATGTTCACACAAGTATTATAAAACCTTGGACACTTTTCCAGACCATTAAACCACTCCTAATTAACTGAAAAGAATTTAGATCCTCTATGGATTCAGAATTCATGCTGGTTTAAATCAGGATGTCACCTGACTACTGGGAAATCCATGGGAAAAATTTATACACTGTCAACATTTTACAGTACATTGTTCAAATATTTATAATATATACATTATCATCCTCACTAGTCAAAGTTTAAGCAATTTTTCTTATTACCTACTCTATGCTTAATAGTTTAATAACCATATTCTTGCTTTAGTTTATTTATCTTCTTCATTTCACAATCTTAGTTCCTCTATAGATAGCTAATTTATCAATCACACTAGAATTTGAAAATAAATAAATTTCCTCTTCTCTTTTATTTTGGAAACCTAGGGTTGGGACAAGGGTTTGAACTCAATACTCTACAATATATACACCCACAAAATTGTCATATCTCACATTGTTTTCAAATAATGGACAAGTTCAGATTCCATCTTATCTAGATCAGATAAAGCATTCATCACCATGAAATAGATAAAACATAACCAATGGCAAGAACAGGTCAATGGGCAATGATGCTCACTGAATATGAATGTTTTCATTAAGAATGGGGATCTGGCAATAGTCATTTTGAAGATATGATTAAAAAACTACTGTCACAAAGCCGAAAGACAGAATTCATATTCTCCAATACATGTTCTGCGGAGAGCTACTGTCAAACCTGAACAGCAATATACATAATCTCCAGAGAACTATTGTCACAAAGCTGAAAGATGGAATCTCCGTTTTCCAGACAATAGCAGTCAAGCTAAATGGTTGACATAGTGAGATAATTCCAAGTTTAGGCCTAGAAGTTGCTAGAATCAAATATTGGTGCAAGGCAAACTGTCATAGTACAGCTGGAATAGTCAATGGACTTACAAAGCAGGATGGCCAAGGGCAATTGCAGTCCCCTTTTCCATAGTTCATCTCAAAACTAGGAGCTATACTTCAACAATAGTAGCAGGCAGAATATAATCATTGTATAATATATTGTAAATACAAAAATATTTATTTTCATATTTTCTATTAAATATAATATTAGAAATATATTTACACATGTTTGCATTTACATGAGTCTGTGATTATTAAATCACACTATATAATCCAGACAAAACACAACAGTAACAAAATAGCTTTCCCAGCATTGACTTGAAAAACCAATTTCCTTTAAGATTTATTTTTGACTTTATAGGTGTTATGGAGGGTATTTCTAGGTTCTTGAATAATTTTTTAAAACAATTTGTTGACTTTAGTCATTACACAGATTCTTCTTTTGAGGCTTTTGATAAAATTAATAATTTTAAAATGGAAGGTAATTGTGTATTTTGGTAGTTTGGATATTGAGAATATGCATCAATCTATTAATAGATTAAGCAATATCGATGTTCTTATAACTCTGTTGATTATACATGGATCTTTGTCAAAAAATAAGATTAAAGTTATTAAAGATTTGCTTTTATTATTGGAAGATTCTATGTATTTTACTTATAATGATAATTTTTATAAGATTAAGGAGTGGATAATAGGTTATATTATTTCTCCTTTAATTTTTTCAGTTTATATTAATTATTTGGAAGAGAAAAATATTACTAAGAAATGTTTATATTTACAGTTATTAGATATGTTGATGATTGTTTGCAGTTGAAAATGATAAATTGAAAGAGGTGATAAATAAGTTTAATTGCTGTGATCCTGCTATAAAATATGTGATAGAAGAAGGGGGGTTAGATATTTTAAATTAAAATTTTTAGATCTATTGGTGATTAGAAATGTAATGACTAATTGCTTGGTATGTAGTCATTATGTTAAGAGTAAAGAGTTAAGGTCTATAATTAAACCTGATAGCTATCAATCTGTATCTCATAAAGTAGGTGCTTTAAGAAATTATTGTTATAGAAATAAGGATACTTGAGTATTAGTTTTGCAATGTGGAGCATATATTAGACATGCTGCACCTTTTTACGTTTGAATCAATCTGAAGATAACTTTGTAATCTTATGATCTCAGGAAAATAATGTGTACACAGGTCTTGTATACAATATTTTTCTCAAGATTTGCAAAAAACTAACATGTACACATATCTTATACATGATATTTTCACAAGATTTACAAAGTTATTGGCAAGTTGAATGTGTATGTGAAAAGACGTAACATGCTCTACATTGCTGGACTAAAAATACCACTTTCACACAACTAGAAGTATAAAATATGGAGCAGAATTATATACAACTTTCACACAATTAAAAGTATAAAATTTATAACAACAATAGTAAATGAAGTGAAATTTACATTTATAACAATAATAAAGATATATAAAATTGAGTAAGAAATCTATATTAAAAGGAATTGACTTTCACACTGTAAAATTTATAACAACCCTAAAGATATGAATTTCACACACATACAAAAAAGCTGATCTTAAAAGTACATTTTCTTGGTGCAAAAATATGAAATGCCATTACTCTAATATCAAAATGTTATTTTAAATATGGACAAATAATCACTAAATTTTATTATTTTTTTAAATATTATTTACAAAAAAAACAAAATATACACATACACTACTTACTGTCTAATATTTAACAGGAATTGTCATATTGAAACAAACAATTTGGCATTTACATTTTTGACATAAACCCCAAAATGGAGTTTTACTGAATACGTGATTGTGCAGTATATCGGCTGAATGGGATTTTCCACAGAAATGCAAATAAATGAAGAAAACCCAAAAAATTCACAAAAATAAAGAAATATAAATTACATTTTTATTAACTTTTTATCCTGGAAGAAATTTTTTTTTATGTTGTTCAGTATGCAAATGAATGTGTCATCATAATCACAATTGGCATTAGGAAGTTACGAAAAGAAAATCCAAAGGACAAAAATGAACACTATATTTACTTACACACTTAAAATCAAATGAAGTCAAATAACTCAGAAGTAGAAATAACATAAATACTTGGATGAAGCAAAAATGTAATTGAAATAAAAACTGTTGTCAGAAAGAAATCTGGACAATAACTGAAAATGTTGAAATATCACACAAAAAAACACATTTTCACACAAGATTGGATAACATTGCAGGATTTATTTCATTTAAATTTGATGTGATTGCAGGATTACCCATTTATTGTGGAATGGAAAAAGGTGTACCATCTCTCCTACATTGCAGGACTAATACTCAGGTACCGAAAATAAGAGATTAAATAATTCTAGTGGAGTAGCTTTGTTCCAAAAAGGCAATTTTATAAAGATTATTTGAGTGTTGATTACTCTGATAAATTTGTTAAAATTATTTTATTTAATAGTAATATTTTTAATGATATTAGCAGGTGTGCCCAACATTTTAGAACCTAAGGGCTACTTTTTATTTTCCAAATAAATGGTGATCAACTAAATGAGAAAAAATTGAAATGAATCAATTTATAAATGAAATAAACAAATATCATTAAAATTCTAAACAAGTTTATTTAATGTGATGTTTGACATTGAATATTATTAAAAACAGCCAATCATAACCAGTTATTAAGATGATTTTCAGTCATATGAGTATGATATTTAGATTTTATATAATTCATATGAGAAATTTCCAAGTTACCATATTAAATACTTCTGTGATTAGTACAGGTTAATTTTCTATAGTTTAAAAAATGGTGACATAAAAAATGAAGTGATTGGTTAAAATTTCAAAAGAATATTTTGCAAAGTATTTCCAAATTCTTGGTAATCATGTTTCTATGTTTGACCTAATTTCTTCTCTCAAATTTGCATAATGCTTCAAATCTTTTTTATTAATTTGAGAAATCCACATTTTCAGTTTCATTTTAAATGTATCGATGGAACTAATCATGTCAATTATTGTTTTGTTTTGTCTTTTAAAATCTAGGTTTAATTTAATTGTTAGATCTGTTAAAAATGCTAGCTTTTGCAGCCATATGTTGTTGTAAAGTAAAACAGCACGCTTGTTAAACCTTACTCAACCATCTGACTGGATTAGGAAGAATTAAGCCAATGTAATTTGCATCAATGCTAAAACAATCTTCTTTGCAGTGCTTTCAACCTAATTGAATTGATTATTTTAATAGTTATATTCATAACATCATCAAGGTTCAACATTTGATCGCATAATGATTGTTGATGAATTATGCGGTGGTATGAAATAAAATTAAGAAAGTAATTGGGTATTTGATAGTTTGGATCTTTAGAATATGTATCAGTCTGTTAATAGATTAAGCAGTATGGATGTTCTTATGCCTACATTGGTTAAACATGGATCTTTGGTCAAAAAATAAAATTAAAGTTATTAAAGATTTGCTTTTGTTATTAGAAGATTCTATGTATTTTACTTATAATGGCAGTTTTTATAAGATTAAGAACGGCTTGATAATAAGTTATATTATTTCTCTTTTAATTTGTTCAATTTATATTAATTATTTGGAAGAAAAAATATTATTAAAAATAATTATTTATATTTAAAGTTATATGTGGATGCTTGTTTGTTTGTAGATGACAATAATAAATTGGAAGAGTTGATAAATTACTTTAATTGTTTTAATGCTTTTGTAAAATATGTGGTAGAAAGAGGGAGGTTAGATTTTGTTAAATTAAAATTTTTAGATCTGTTGGGGATTAGAAATTTAAAGACTAATTGTTTGCTATATAGTCAGTAATCCTTATATTAAAAGTAAAGAGTTAAGGCCTATAATTAAACCTGATAGCTATCAATCTATATCTCATAAAGTATCTGTCTTAAGAAATTATTATTACAAAAATGAGATTAAATAAATATTTGAGTGTTGGCTACTCTAATAAATTTGTTAAAAGTATTTTACTATAAACTCATCAACATTTCTTTAACCCTTTAAGCAAATAATTTTATTTATTATAACAGTTTCGACTGTACTAGCAGTCTTCGTCAGATCTACAACATAAAAAATTAGACAAATATTATATCAATATAACCAAAATTCTTATTCTTCATATTCTCATATAAAATTATAATAAAACAAAATAATATAAAGCAAAAACAACTCAATCCAAAAACTTTTCAAACAAATTTTCCCAAATCTTTTAAAAACCCAAAACATAAAAACTAAACAATAAAAAATTAATAATAATAAAAAATAATTAAAAAAATAATAAAAATAATAATAATAATAAAAAAATAAAAAAACAATAACAAAAAAATTAATAATAAAAATATAAAAATTTTCTTTAAAATCATTTTTAAATTATATTTTATTTATATATGTAATTAATTATGTTAAAAAAGATAATTTTTGGTATTAATTTTTAGATTAATGTTTTAATGGGTCTTAAGGGTTTTTTTTTAAATGGTTTGATGATAAAATTTGAATTGTTTTAATACATTTATTTGCTTGTAATCTTAAAAAATAATTTAAAAATGATTTTAAAGAAAATTTTTATATTTTTATTATTAATTTTTTTGTTATTGTTTTTTTATTTGTTTATTTTTTTTTATTATTATTATAATTTTTTTAATTATTTTTTATTATTATTAATTTTTTATAGTTTAGTTTTTATGTTTTGGGTTTTTTAAAGATTTGGGAAAATTTTGTGTGAAAAGTTTTTGGATTGAGTTGTTTTTGCTTTATATTATTTTGTTTTATTATAATTTTATATGAGAATATGAAGAATAAGAGTTTTGGTTGCATTGATATAATATTTGTCTAATTTTTTATGTTGTAGATCTGACGAAGACTGCTAGTACAGTCAAAACTGTTATAATAAATAAAATTATTTGCTTAAAGTGTTAAAGGAGTGTTGATGAGTTTATAGTGAAATATAAAAAGAGGCAAAATATAGAGGGAGAAAGAAGAAATGGATAAGAGTTATATGTGAAATAAAAGTATTTTATTTAACAGTAATATTTGTAATGATGTAAAAATAAAAAAAATATGATTTTATTTCTTTGTCATACATTATAACATAACAAATGTACAATCACTTTTTCTTTTAAAATATATGTTCTCCAATAATAGCAATAAATTTAAAAAATTCTTCTCCTTTTTCTTTTCGAAAACTTTATTTTCTTATGTCAATACTGAACATATATATATATATAATAAAAACTCCAATGTTTCAACTGTTTTTAATATTCTTACAGTCATTTTCAAGGATCTGCAACAACACGAAATACATATTTATAAATTAATTTCAATTACCTAAATACCTTCATCTTACATTAACACAAACAGTAACAAACATATTAATCATACATAATTATATATTACTTACATCTCTCTCCCACTACTATTTATTATTACACCTCTTTTTACATTATTTAATTACAAATCTTAAAATCATCCAAGAAACTTTTTATACAAATTTAAAAACCAATCCTAATTTCAAATGACTCCCCCTTTTGTAAATCTTATCTAAAAACCCATCTCAAACCTACATTCCTAATCTATAGCTTTAAATGTATGTAAAACATATAAACATCTTTTTTTTTAAAAAAAAAACCTTTAACAATTTAACTAAACCCATTTAAACATTCCATTTTAATTATGGAGTAGATAAGGAATGTAAAATAATGTATAATTAAAATGGAATGTTTAAATGGGTTTAAGTAAATTGGTAAAGGTTTTTTTTTGAAAAAAAGATGTTTATATTTGTTTTATATACATTTAAAGCTATAGATTAGGAGTGTAGTTTTGAGATGGGTTTTTAGATAAAATTTAAAAAGGGCAAAGTCATTTGAAATTAGGATTGGTTTTTAAATTTGATGGAGTAGATAAGGAATGTAAAATAATGTATAATTAAAATAGAATGTTTAAATGGGTTTAGATAAATTGTTAAAGGCTTCTTTTAAAAAAAGATTTTTATATTTGTTTTATATACATTTAAAGCTATAGATTAAGAATGTAGTTTTGAGATGGGTTTTTAGATAAGATTTAAAAAGGGGGAAGTCATTTGAAATTATGGTTGGTTTTTAAATTTGATGGAGTAGATAAGGAATGTAAAATAATGTATAATTAAAATAGAATGTTTAAATGGGTTTAGGTAAATTGCTAAAGGTTTTTTTTAAAAAAGATGTTTATATTTGTTTTATATACATTTAAAGGTATAGATTAGGAATGTAGTTTTGATGGGTTTTTAGATAAGATTTAAAAAGGGGGAAGTCATTTGAAATTATGGTTGGTTTTTAAATTTGTATAAAATGTTTCTTAGATGATTTTTAAGATTTGTATTTAAATAATGTAAAAGGAAGTGTAATAATAAATAATAATGGGAGAGAGATGTAAGTAAAATATAATTATGTATGATTAATATATTTGTTACTGTTTATATTAATGTAAGATGATGGTATTTATGTAATTGAGGTTTATTTATAAATATGTATTTCATGTTGTTGTTGCAGATCGTTGAAAATGACTGTAAGAAGATAAAACAGTTGAAACATTGGAGTTTTTATTATATAAATGTATATATATTTGTTCAGTATTGATATAAAAAATAAAGTTTTTGAAAAGAAAAAGGAGAATATTTTTTTTAATTTGTTGATTTTATTTCTTTGCCATTTAAATTGTCTTCTTATAAAATTGTATGTAAAAATAGTAATTTGTTTGGAAATAAAAAAATTGCTTAAAAAGGGGGTATTACTTAGAGTAATTTATTAAATAATACAAAGGAAATTTTTGATGGAAAGACTATTTCTGGAGTAGTTTATATTCTATACCTTGTTTTTGTAAGAAGATATGTGTAGGTCAGAGTAGTTTGCACTTAAATGAAAAATAAAGGTATATAAAAGTATGGTTAGAAATAAATATCTTAGTTCTGCTTTGTATATCCATGAAAAAAATACAGGCCACCCTATTAATTTTTGATGAAGCTAAGGTTATCTTCTTTAAGAGAAATGAAGTAAAAAGGATTAAAGAATCTTTATTATTAAAAAAATAAGATTCTGAAGCAATTAACATGGATTTTGTCACAATATATATACATACATACAGTAAAAGTAATAATAAAGAGAAGTTTTTTTCAGTAAATATTTATTTTTGCTTTTTTTCAATGTGAAGAAACTATTTTGAAGATTCACTTTATATTGCATACACAGTAACATCTACTTTTTTATATATATAAAATTAACTAAAACTGTTTATAACAATAATATAATATATACAAAAAAGCTCTATAAATGTATACTATATAATTTTCAATGTATTTTCACTAGCCAATTATTAGTTAAATTAATTTATATATGTGTGTGTCTGTGATATAATGATATTGCTCTTAACAAGCTTTTCAGAATATTCCCAACCTCAAAGCAGTTTTTGCTACTGGCTTCCTCGGTGAGGTGCTAGGATATTCAAGCATTAGATTTAAAATACCAGGCCAAGCCCAGCACTTTATCTAATGGATAAGTATTAAATTTGCAGACATTCCAGCTATCTAACTTAAATAGCTATATAGGACTGAACTAAGTTCAGATACACCATATATTAATAGCTTTAGCAATATAAAATCACCAAAGCTCTTTCATCTAATTATTTATCTGTATGTCCATATTAAATTAATAAGTGAAATAATGCTTAAAGCTAAATGGGTTTATATGTAACCATTAGAAACCAGTAACCACCTAAACATACCAATATAGATAATAATCAATATTTCTCACTGAGAGAGGTTGCCTTGACAACAGTGAGAAATATTGATTATTTTCTATATTGGTATGTTTAGGTGGTTACTGGTTTCTAATGATTCCATATTAAATTGTATTGCAATTTCCATAATTAATTTAATATTCAATTTTTTTATATATTTCACATCATTTCTTATTTTACAATTACCTATTAATTCATTTAGATTTTTACATTTGACCAGCCTATGTTGAGGTGTTTGTCTAAATAATTTTTAATTTTAATAATGTATTATAAATTTTAGCAAAGTATGACAGTTTTATTCACTTTTTATTAGAGCTACAAATATTTTTATATTATTATTTAAATTAGGTGATTATAACTAAAAAGTTAGCTTTTAATATTCTTAGAATTATATCTATAGTTTTTATATAATTTAATAAATTATTCTCTTTTGCAAAATAACTATATTTTTATCTGTATTATATCTATTACTTTTATGTTTAAAATTTTTAAGAACTGCCATCTTTTATATCGCTACTTGGTGTGAATCTATAGAAAATTATTTTCTTAATTTATCTTCTTTAATAAAATGTTTTAATATAATTTTGTTATCATTATCTATATTAATCTATGTATGTAAATATTTTATTTTAACATCAAATTTCATTTTTTGTAACTTTAATATTTAATTTTTGTAAATATTATTTATAGCTCATTTGTTATCAATTATTAAGTTTTCATCAACATATCTAGAATAGTGTATTATTTTTTGATTCAAAATTATTCCTTTTTTAATTATTTTAATTTCTAATTCATTTATAAATATTAATGATATTAACACACTAATAGCACAATATGATACTTTAATAACTGGTAACAAATGTGCTATAAATAATATTTATAAAGAATTTAATAATAATGTATATAATATTAAATTTACAAAAGTAAAATTTGATGTTAAAATAAAATGTTTAGATGTAGAGGTTAATATAGATAAAGACAACAAAATTATATTAAAACATTTCATTAGAAGATAAATTAAGAAAAATAATTTCTATAGATTCACAACAAGCATGGATACAAAAGATGGCAGTTATTAAAAATTTTGAACATTAAAAATGATAGATATAGTACGGATAAAAATATAGCTATTTATTGAATGAAGAGTTTATTGAATTATACAAAAATTATAAATATAATGTTAAGAGTATTAAAAATGTACATTTTAATTATAAACAATTTAATTTAAATAATAATAATAATAATATAAATAATAATAGCAACTCTAACAAAAAGTGGATAAAATGTTCATACTATTCTAAAATTAAAATACATTTTTAAAAATAAAAGGATGATCAAAAGTAAAAATCTAGACAAATTAATAAGTAATTATAAAATAAGAGATGATATGAAATGTAAAAAAATAATTGTATATAAAATTAATTGTGGAAATTGTTATATGATTTACTATGAATATACAGGAAAATCTGCACTACATATTCACTATTTAAAATGCAAACATAAAATAGATTGGGTAAAAATTATAAAACATGTAAACTATATTTAAAAAATCCAATAGAAGAAAAATATATGAAACAAATTATATTAACTACAATAAATATAATAGTGAATATATATAAAACATTAATTAATTTAAATAATAATTAGCTAAAGATAAATGAATGAAAAATTATATACTATACATTTATGAAGGTTTTTAAAATTCCTTGATATATTGTATTATTGTTATAATTGGTTCTAGTTAATTTTATATATAAAAAAGATAGAAGTGGCTATATATGCAATGCAAAGTAAATCTTCAAAATAGTTCCATCATATTGAAAAGGGCTAAATTAAATATTTGAAGAAAAAAGCATTTTTATCATATATATATATATATATATACAATTATTGCTGTTATATAAAGATATTTTATATTGTGTGATTTATTTAATTTTTAAAAAGTGTAGTTTCTCCATTATAAATTTAGCCTATTTTTTCATCTTTAATAACTTCAATAAAAACTTTGATCACTTATGATTATTTGTGAAGAGAGTTATAACTCAATTGCTATTCCAATGATAAAATGAAAAAAAATCATTGTTCCTAAAAAAATAAATTCTTTATTTTGAAAGTGTTAATAAAAAATATTCATTTTATTGTCATAACATAATAAATTATATTAGCTCAATTTATTATCATTGAATCAAATTAGTATATATTTCTTTTTTTTTATTTTGCAATTTTTGGGGGACCAATAAATACATGCATATAATTTTTAAGGGTTATTTTTTATGCTTTTTTTTTAAAATCTAAAGCAGTGATGCATAGTTGTGGTTCACAATTCCACAAAACATCATTGGAAAATTTTGGGGGTTGTGGAATTTTCAGGAAATTTATGTGTAATAAAAAATAAGTATTTCTCCCATTAAAAGTAAAATAATATATAGTCACTATGGGACATATCCAAAATAAAACAAATAAGACATTTTTATTATGTTATTAAATAAAATTAATAACATTCAAATTATCATATTGTGTGCATCTTGTTTTCCCCATCATTTAACTCCACCATTTCTGGTTGAACAAAGTAATCCAAGTATGCAATGTCAGTATATGCAGTGCTGTTTAAAACTTGTTAAAAATCCATTGCATTCTAATTGTGATTTTACATTTTTTATATGTTCATTTACGTGCATTTTTACATCCTGTTTGTTAATTACATATTTCAATTATCTTTACTGAATACTAATAAATGTGCATTTGATATTTTTAATTCTAATATCCTTTTAAATGGAAAAGAATAACTGACTGATATTTCATGTGACAAAATATTGGACACCCAATTTAAGTCACTGATTTATCAGAAATTTTATTTTGTAACTGAAGAAACAATGAAATTTGCATCTACCTATTTATGTGAAATTAGTTTTTCAAAAGTAGTTGCTATTAAAATGAAATATTGATTATGATCAGATTCAGAAAATAAATTAAAAATACAGTCCCAAATGTTGAAGCCGTTCCGCATTCTGTGGAAGTTCAAGTTTTTACATTGATTATTAAATTTAATTTGTTTTTTTTTACTAAATTTCTGCATTTATTAGGATTTTTTTGTCTATACAGGGTACATAAAATTATATTTATTAAAATTAATATTTCCTAAATTACAAGTTTTATTATATTTCTGAATTAGTCAAAAAAAGTTTTAGAGGTCTCATAGTAAACTGTCTAAAAAGGAAGTGACAAATAGAAATAGGTTGCACGTTGTTGCTATAAAGCATCATTTGTAATAGATTGTGAAATCTAAGGTGAATTGTATGTTATAGTACTATAGATCATTTATAAATATTTTATAATAGTTTTCTATTTGTATACAACATTGCCCTCATATTTGTGATTTTTGGTTCTAAGTCTTATCGTAATAACTGAAAATTGAAGCAGAACCATGATTATGATGTCAATAGTATACTCAGTTTAATTAATGTAATTTAATATATTTTTAAACTTCTCTTATAGTAATTTCATATTATTAATAATAGAAGAATATAAAAATATTTGATATATATGAAACAATTTTATTTTTCTGTGTTATTTAGTATAATAGCATTGAGAGCTCCAAATCTATGAATCACAATTCAACTCTGTCACTTCCTGTGTTCAAATTTCACAGGAATTCCTGAATTCAAAACTATTTGATATCATTTTTTTAAAAAAAATTGTATATTATAAGACAATGATCAAATGGTTTATTGCTTGGGAAGTTCAAGTAGTAGAAGTAAAAGAATTATACCATGATCAATGACATAGAGTTCCAGAATTTATTTCTGCACCAAAATCATATAGTACATATATAAAATTAAAACTCATTTAAACAAAGTTTTTAATTTTTTCATGGTAAATAATCACAAGACCAATATTGCACAATTCAAGTTTTCAAAAGTTAAAAAGAAAACTAATCTTGAAACAAAAAAAAAATTTTTTTTAAATAATCATTCTGCTTTACAAATATTATGTGAAAAAATACCACCATTTTATGCAATTTGACCTTTGCAAGCTGATCTTAGCACTATAGGATTTTCTTATCTATTGATAATTCTTAATATCTAGAATGAAAATAAAAATTAAAACATAGATTCATTATTGTTCCATTGAAATTGTTCAATACAAAATTACAACACAAATATCAGTGCTCTGTTAAAATGCTATTATAAGTGGTCTCATGATGGTCAAATTTGAAAGGTTGCACCACCTTCATAGACTAACAAAGGATTAATACATATCTTATTTAAAAAATTCTTTTTTAAAAAAGATAACATTTTTTATTTTATTTTTTTTTAATATACAATTTTAATGTTTATTTTTAATATCTTTTCTGTTAATAAATGAAAAGATATACCCTCCCCCCTATCTTTGTACTTGAACAAAGAATTAACCAGAGGCTAATAATTTTTTTGAGTTTTTTTTTCTTTTAATGTTTTTTTTTTTTTTGATAAAATAAAAAAAACCAAATCATTAAATTAGGAATTTCAAACTACTTTAAAGAAAAGATTCTTTTACTATTTTCTCATAATAATTTTGCATTTGTAATACCAGTGGCAATATTGTGAATTTTTAAAAAAAATATTTTTTATTAATTTTTATTTTAATATTTATTAATAATTTTTTTAAATGCAAATAAATAAAATATGGATATTGAAAGTAAGTATGTATAGAGAGTGGCAACTGTATTGGAATATTTATGAGGATATTAAAATGGAAATAATTTTTTTTACTATATGAATAAAATGTATATCTTTTAATTATAAAATAATTTACAAGGTAAACGTGTGTTTACAATATTTTATGCCTATATATAAGTTATTGGATTGTTTCATTATACATATGTTCAATTCAACTTGATTGTTTGTGAGATTACAAAAAAAAAAAAAACAAATTGTTTCTGTCCCTTCTGATACTTAAATGTCATGTGACCTGTCAAGTGGTAAATATTTCAGGTTTCTTTTTTTTTTTTTTGCTAGATCTATTTTTAATCTTGGTTTAATGCCTTTATTAACTTTTAACTTCATCATTAACTTCATGTACAAACTTTTTTTCTGGGCATTTAAAAGAGGTTTATTATTTTTTAAAAATGATCAATTCATGTTTTATAATTACTTTTTACTGAAATATTTCTTTTATACCAAAAAGTATAATGATTATCCTTTACACACGATGACACTCAAGAAAAAGTATTTTTTAAAAATAAGTATTTTTAAAAATCTACCCAGTATAAACTGACTTAAAGTTGATACTAAATTCATTTATATGTTTATTGAATCATTATAGCAATTATATTTTGATTTATAAAGAATTATTTCATTCACGTTTCATAGATTGTTTGTCAGAAATAAGTATAACTTCCTTCATAATTAACCTTATAATTAACCTCAATTTTTTCAATGACTAGTTATATATATTTAAAGCCTGTCTTAAACTCTCTTCATTATTGCTCTATCCCTGCATATTATGCCTAATTTTGCTCTCTCTCTCTCTCTCTTTTATTTTGCGTTTTTAAATATAATAATAGTTCATCATTATTTATTCTCTTAGACTAATACTGTACTTTGTCACCATTTTAGTTGTGTTTTTTTTTTTTTTTTTTTGGTAATTCGTATTTAGTCTGTTATGAATATGAAAAAATATATAAGATGCATATATTTTAATTTCATAATGATAACATTTATATTTAAATATGAATTTTTACATTTAATATGTCTTTATTTAGTCAAGCATTGGTGGTCGAGAGGTCAGTGACAACTGCTTTACAAGCAGTTGTCCCGGGTTAGCGGGTACGCTTCCTGGCTGATGCTATGACACATGAGAAAAAAAATGTCTTTATTTAAAACTAATTTGATCTATAATTAGACATTTTAATTATATATATTTTATATTTTTTAGGCATCATAAAAAAGGAGAAATTAGCAGTGGGAAAAAAATCATTGATCATCTCCATTTTGATCGTGAGCATTTTACTGAAGCTGCTGCTATTGATAACCCTTCATTCTCAGTTCATCTCTGATAAATTACCTGCAGCAACTGACATTCACAAAGTCAAATAAGTTACTTTGAGCATTACTTGAATTATCAAGTACATTATGGTCACAGTAATATTTTACCTCAAGGACCTGTTGTTAATGTTTTGTAACTAAGAGGAACTATTGATTCATGAAAGTGCGGAAAACACTTAACTAAATTGAATGAACTTTTTTTTTAATTTAAAAATTCATCAATATTGAAGTCATTCATTTAGTTTTGTTTTTTTTTTTTTTTTTGCAATTTTTTATATTATATAATGAACTATTGTTGTTTTCAACAATCATTACTGATTATGTATTTTTCATTAAGTTCCCGTTCATCGATAAAGATTTCTATGTTAATAAAAATGTAGAATATAAAGAAGTAGTTTACCACTTTGATATTACTTAATTACTGCAAAGACATGTTTTATTATAGAGTTCATTATGGTTAATTAGATGGTACTTACAAATTTATTGTAGATAACTACGTAGAGGTTAAATAAAATAATGGATATGCAAGATCACTGTTATCTAATGCAGTTAAGTAGGCTCTTGGAATCATATAAATCTTAATTTTCGAATTACAGGTAAGCTAAAAAAATCCACAAACCCTTTACAATCAAGCCATCCTCCATCCACTCCTATGATGGCCAGCGAAGGTTAAAATATCATAACCAAATTTTCCAATTTAGTTTTCTCAAAGAATTTTTATTTTTTTAAATTACTGATATACTCACATAATATTCTAAAAATATAAAACTAAAAAACTGTAAAAAATCATTAGTTTATCAATAATTAAGTTCTGCTTATGGGCTTTTTAATTGAACTATGGATTTATTTAAGAAGGTATTTGTAATTATACTCATTATATGAACTTTATATTAATACAGTATTTGAAAAATAAACATTAAGACATAATTTAAACATGTACGTTACATATAAATAAATATATATATAAAGGTTTATGTGTTCTTATATATATATATATATACACATTTTCAATTATGTACAATAAATGAAATTTCAATCATTCCGATTAAATATAAAGTTCATAAAAGAATGTCATAACCTTGATTTTGTTAAATAAATATATTAGCATGATTTTTTTTATTATATAATATTTTAATGTCTGCTATTGTAATCATATATTTTAATGAACAGTGTAGTATTTTTTTTCCAGTTTTTTAAATTATGCTTGCTACTAATAGATTACGCTACAAATTTTAATTTGTTGTGAAATAAATAAAAAAAAGTAAGCTAGCTTTTAAAATCAATTAATTTAGAAAAAATGCCAAAAAACAACAAATAATAAACAACTACTTGACAGCAGGTAAAAAATAAATAAGATAGCTTATACTTAAAAAAATCAAATTTAAACTCATATTATATATAATAGTTTTAAAAGCTGATGAAAATTTCATTGTTTTTACTAAATTTAATTAACTATCTAGCATTACTTTATCACCCAAATATATTATTAAAAATGATATCATTTCTGACTTTTTTTGAGTTTATATTAGATGGCAAATATGAAAATTAATATCACATGATCACCATATTCTATGCTCCTCACTCACTAATGAAAGCCACGAACTACTACTACTACTACTACTACTACTCACTGCTGAAAGCCACGAACTACTACTACTACTACTACTACTACTATTGCTGCTGAAACTACTGCTGCTACTACTATTACTACTACTTCTATTATTATTATTATTTTAATATTTATTTGAATTATTTATCAACCCTGTATTCACTTTATTTGTTTTCAAGCTTTTATGTCATGGGTAATGATGAGTTTAATATAAGTACATATATACACTCAACTACAGTTACACAGGCTGAAGAAAGGAGTTTTCTGTTAACTGGAAAAAAATTCTTTGATTCTCTTGGAGGTCTTAAAGGAACCGAGCAGAGCAAATTTTCTAATGTCCACTCCATATGTTCTTTCATTACAGCTGTGAATACTATGTGAATATTCATATAGTTTATGAACATGGATGGGATGCTCTTCAACATGCATTAGCCAGTATGGTGGGTTTATTGGCTTTTTACCTCCAAGTTTAAGATCAAGAAAGATCATGGGCTTTCTTCTCAGTTATCTGATAAGGCAGAATGAATATGTGTGTGAATGAAAATGTTTTTTTCTAATATATATACAACCATGACAGACAAAAATAAATCATGGCTCTTATTTCCAGGAGACTGTAAAGTCATCAGCCAAGGCAGTGGTTGGTGGCTGAAGGCAGAGGGTACTAAGAATCTCCTGATTGTGGGCACAGGCTGCCATTTGATAACTTTTTATTTAAGTACTTACAACTGCAATCACTTTTAAATGAAAAAAGATTGCAAGAATTGGAAGAATTGTCTTATATTAAATGGGATATTATTGGACTTTGTGAAGTTAGAAGAAAAGATGAAGAAACGATTGATTTAAAAAATGGGCATATACTCTATTATAAAGGCACAAATATTGGAAATACAAGTGGAGTAGGGTTCATTATAAATAAAAAGTGGAAGTTTAACATTGTGGAGATTGATGGTGTATCAGACAGAGTGGCAAGATTAGTTATTCAATTTAGTAGCAGATATTAAATGCAGATATTTCAAGTTTATGCCCCAGTAAGTTCTCATAGTGATGAAGTAGTAGAAGATTTTTATATGGATGTACAAAAAGCTTTTGAGATCAGACTAAACATTTTAAAATTGTTATGGGAGACTTTAATGTTAGAAATGGTAAACAAATGAAAGATGAAAATGCTGTAGGTAAATTTGGTTATGGGTAATAGTAATGAGAGAGGACATAGACTTGCAGAGTTTTCAGAAAAAGAAAAAGTTTATATTATGAATTCTTTTTTTGCAAAAAATGTTAAAAGGAAATGGACATGGAGGCATCCAAATGAATATACAGCAGAACTGGATTATATTTTGACTAACAGAAAATACATATTTCAAGATAGTAATGTTCTTAATAAATTTAACACAGAAAGTAATCATCAATTAGTAAGATGTAAGATACATGTTAATACAAAACTAGAGATAAAAATTATTAAGAAAAACAATATTTACAATTGATATTTCTAATCTTCAGAAAAATTATAATGAATTCAAATTAGAACTTGCAAATCTGATTCAAGTATTAGTAGATTTTGAACATATTTTAGATTTGAATGAAATTAAAAAGAAAATAACTGATAACACTTTGAAAAACTGCAACAAAGATAGCTGGTAGAAAAAAGCAGCAATTGACCAATAAAATTTTTACTGAGACTAGAGAATTTGTGAAAAAAAAGAAGGAATATGAAGATATATAAAAATGATGCATTAAGAAGGATTGAATATTTTGAATTTTGTAAAATGGAGCAAAAAAGAGTTGATAATGATATAAGAAAGTATAGTTGTGAACTAGCAAGGAAAACTGTAAAAGAGAATAAAAGTCTCAAGCATGTAAAACAACATTTTGGTATTGGTAAGAAACATATATGCAATAAGAAAACAAGAAGGAACTATTATTAAAAAGAGAGATGATATCACAAAATGGATAAAAAGATCTTTTTATCAAGAATTATATAGTAATAAAGAACAAGTATCTCATATCTATTATATCTTCAGAATTGCACAGAATTTTAAATGAAAAAATGAGACATGCAATTAAATTTATGAAGAGAAGGAAAGTTCCAGGTAATGATAGAATTATTGATATATTAAAAGAAGCAGGTGAGGAAATAGAAAAAAATTGGTAAAGTTATATATCAAATGTCTAAATGATATAGATGTACCAGATGATTGGAAGAATGCAGTATTAATATTTAAAAAAATGATAAAGAAGATGTTAGAAAATTTTACCAGATAATTACAACTCATCTATAGAGAACATTGGATTTCAACCAAGAGAACATGCTGGATTTAAAAGTCATTTTACTACAGTAGATAATATCCAAGTATTGAAAGAAGGTGCCATTATGCTTTGGATTTGTAGGTTATGAAAAGGCATTTAATTCTGTAAGCATTTCTTCAGTGATTAAAGCATTGGATCATCAAAGTATAGACTCAGGATATTGTCATATTCTAAAGAATATTTTTAAAAATGCAACAGTGACAATTAGATTACATAATGATACTTAACATTGAGACGGTGTAAGATAGGGTGACTCCATATTTCCAAAACTTTTTACAGCAGTGCTGCAAGAAGTATTTTGTCGATTAAAATGGAAAGCTAAGGAAGTAAAAGTAATAGAAGATTATTTAAGTCATTTAGATTTTGCAGGTGATGTAGTTGCATTTACAAATAATGCTTGAGCTTCAGAAGATGTTGCAAGAGTTATAAACTGAAAGTAAGAAAATAGAAATAAAGGTAAATGTTAAAAAGACTAAAGTAATATTCAATGGATTTTCTGAAAAGACAAAAATTAAGATTGATTATGGTGAGTTAGAAAAAGTTAACAACTACAAATACTTTGGTCAGATTATTACTACAGATAGAAACATAATAAATGAAATTAATCATAGAATAAAACTTAGTTGGTGGACTTTTGGTGGAAATAACTTAATACTAAATGGAAATATGCCTATGTGTTTGAAAATGGTTTTCAGTAAATATGTTTTACCAGTTAGATCTGAGATTTGGACATAATATAATATCAATACAGAGACTTCAGACCACCTAAAAAGTATGGAGATATGCATGTTAGGAGTAACAAAACGAGATCGGAAATGCAATATATGGATAAGAGAACAAACAGGTGTTACTGACATTGAAAGAATTAAAAGACTGAATTGGAGTTGGGCTGGACATATTGCTAGAGGAGATGATAATAGATAGACAATTGAAATCTTAAACTAAAGTCCAAGAGATTGTAAAAAACCCAGAAAGAGACCATATGGGAGATGGATGGATGAAATAAGAAAGTGTGCAGGGGTGATATGGAGAAGAGAGCTTAGATATCAGTGCAGATGGATTAAACTTGTAGAGACCTTCATCCTGCAGTGGATTGATAATGGTTGACAATGATGATGATGACAATTACACAATTTAATTTTTTAAATGTGATCTTTAAGTTATCAACAAACTAATCAAAACAAAATAATGTAGTTATGAAAAAAATAATGCAATAATACATTGAAAAATATAGAGAAATCAATTATGTGAATAAGTGCACAAGATGAGAAATAGGATGTGATTTGTAATGATACTCATGCAGAAAGAAATGTGTGTAATAATTTTATGAATTCAAACTTACAAATATATAATTGTTTTATTTAATATTTTTTTCAAAGTGAGGTTATAGGAGACTGATGAAAGAAGATTATTGTATAGTGAATATAAATAATTCACAAAAATATTCCTGTTGTATTTTCAAGATCACCTTATATCCATGAAAATCTTTAATATATGTATCTGTCTGCCAGAGATAGTTGGCTGCTGATAAGGATTCAAAGAAGTAGTTATATTTTAAATTCTCACACAATAAAGTATATGGTTTGATTTACTCTTTTTTGCAGATGCTCATGTCATTGCAGTAATATTAGCAGTGCAATCAGGCTTGAAATAATTGAATTGCAAATATTTGTTACATTTGACATCATTTGATGCAAAAACAAACTAAAATATGTTTTTATTGATATTAGTTCTAATTAAAAAATACCTAGATATCAGCATATATTAGTAAAGTCAATTCAAGGAAATCAAAGGTTACGGTTTTATGAAAAGATATTCAACACACATGTGGCTTTATCCTATTCAGATATTGATTTCAGCCTCTGTGACATTGAAAAACACCACTTTACCCATGTTTTATTTGCCTATTTATTTTTATTGTTGTAAAATTATATTAAATATTTGTTTCTGAATAAAGATATGAAGTTTACATTTGTTTTTTAGCTGAAAATTATTCAATTGAAAATTTACTAATCATAAATAGAAAATGTCCCACTTCTAAAAATATTACTATTTTTTTTAAAATTCTAAATAGAATTTTAATGTTTTAAAACATAATTTAATTGCTTGAAATGTATTTTTTACCAGAGTTTTTTTTTACTGATAAAAATTTAATTGAGAATAATTTGTTTAATTATTTCTGTTTATTATTCGTTTCCTTTAGTTTCAAAGTTGATGTGTTATTTTTTTTAAGATTACTTTCATTTTTAAACTTATATTTGTAACATTTTTTTAAAAAAAAAAAAATAGTTAAATTATCTACATAAACCATTTAAAGGTGCATACTAAGAGTCTATTTATATATCAATTTTAGAGTTGAGTTAGAAATGTTCTTCTAGCTTAATATAAATTATGTAAATCAGATAAATAATATTTAATTTATAAAGCACAAACAGTATTTAAAATTAAACAGAGAGACTGCAAACCTCTCGCAATTATTAGCCAATCAGGTATTATTAATAGCGATCAAATCGTAAATACAAGACAGAGAATTTAACAAGAAGAGGGCATCCACCGTCCTCTTTACTTGTCTTTCTATATATCCAAGCCAGTCTGAAGTACTTAGATTTGAAAGCGTGAATCTTCAAACATATTCACATTTAATTCACTGAGTTTAAATTACATCTAAAAACTACTGCATAGTAAATTGTAGGATTTCATGCTGTATGTTTGCAATTTAAACTCAGTGAATTAAATGTGAATATGTTTGAAGATTCATGCTTTCAAATCTAAGTACTTCAGACTGGCTTGGATATATAGAAAGACAAGTAAAGAAGAGGATGGACGCCCTCTTCTTGTTAAATTCTCTGTCTTGTATTTACGATTTGATCGCTATTAATAACACCTGATTGGCTAATAAGCGCTAGAGGTTTGCAGTCTCTCTGTTTAATTGTAAATCAGATAAATAACATTATAATATTATTGTTTACTCAAATGCATAATTCAACTTACATTATGTTTTAATTGATGGTTGCTTGATTGTATTATAGTTAAAAGATTTATCTGGTTTAATACATAGAAAAATTCTTATTATATTTTCAATGTTTACATGATAAATCTATGCAAATCTTCTATTTAGTACATATAACACTGTTGAAGTTGCATACCATTTGTGATTATAAGTTCTTTTACCTAAAATGTATCTGGTCTGTTTTCTTGCACATATGTCAGTTTAAATGTTGAATTAGAAGTGGTCTATGTTTTAGTTTATGTAAATGAGACAAATGCTGTTAATTACTAAATCATGTTCAGCTTGCACTATCTGTTTTAATTGCTGTTTGCCTAGTTACATCATAGCTGAAAATGTTATCAAATTAAATAGAGAATAAAATCCTTTTATATTTTCATTGTTTATATCTTAAGCCTGTAAAATCTTTAATATTAATAATTGAAAAGAGTATTTTAGTTTGCTTTAGTGTAAATGAACTTTAATATAAAAAACCGTTAACTAATTATATAATTAGATTTCTCTCTCAGGTAGCATATGTTTCATCTACATTCTAACTTCATCATTCATGCTAGAAATCTAAATATTTGTTTACCATATAAGTATGGCAATCAGAACTGCATATATAAAAGCTTTTTCTGTTATATTTATTTTAAAAGTCTCAATATATTTAACAAATGATCATAATTTTATATTGTCTCTATTCTGATGTCATGATCAGACATTTAGATCTTTGGCACTCTCAGTGAGCCTAAATTACAACTGAAACATATGTAATATGAAAGATTATGCTGTTTTTTTTTCATTAGTAATAGTTAATAATATTAAAGTTTAAATTTGTTTTAAAGAACTCTAAACCATTATTTTATTATTTATTATAATTACTTTCAATGCATTTATTAATATATATATATATATATATATAATACATCTGTTTGCAAGATCAACATATATCCATAATCTCCAGTATGAATCTTGTAGATTTTGTGATGTCATGTGATTTATTTCAGATAAAATGGATACTTTTTTTTTTCAAAATTATATAAATAATTATTTTTGTATTTACAATTGTGGAATATATTGTATAACTCATTATATATTTATTAAATTGTTAATCAGTGATTTTTAACCGAAGGCCAAAACTTGGAACCACAAACATAAATTTCCACCTTCCCATAATTTTACTGAGTTGTCTGAAGTCATTCTAGTATTGTTCTATTAAGAATCCAAATTTCAGATCCATAATTAATGATTGATAAAATATATTTATTAAAAATTTTACTTTTAAAGCCCATACTGTTAAGTTATTTTTTACCAAAATAGTCCATAATTTAGAAACCAAAGCAATGTCTATGGGAGTTTAGATTTTAGGATCTTTTTTTAAAATAAATATATACTTTTTAAAAAGTATTAATGGCATATGTTATAAATTTAATTACAAATAGTAAAAAAGATCCTCTTTGAAATTTTGTTTAGGGGCCCAATGTATTTTTAGTTATTAACTCCTAATTTATTATAATCAACCTCTGTTTTCATCTTATTTTGAAATGCTATTAAATATTACTTTATGTAGACTAAAGAATATTTATGCAAATGAGAATTTTCTGGATGAAGATTGTTGACCAAAAAAAAAGGGCATATCTTGTACAAGTTTTTTTTTAAATTATTCCAAAGTAAAATTAAACTCTCCATAGTAATTCAATATATATATTCTAATATTCTCATTGATAAATAATGAATTCTTAATATTATTTCCGAGAGTTTCTGTCTAATAAAAATATAATAGATAAATAGTTGACGTTTCAGTACAATAATATATACTCTCCTCAGAGCTTCTTTCTTAAATCATAAGAATGTGTGTGGTGAGATTTAAAATCATTATTTTTTTTTGTTTTGTTATTTTCTCCTTATTCTCAAATTCTATTATATAGATATATATTAATGATAAGTAGAGAAAGCAGAATATTTTATTTTAATATCTGTCATTCATTGTTTGAAATTATTACAAATCAAATTCGTATTATAAATAGTAATTAAAAGGATAATGAAGCTGTGTGATCCACACATGCGCATATTTAGACACCCATGCAATTAAATCACTTACTGTAGAGCAGGAGGTTTTTTTTCCTACAAAAATAGAAAAAGTTTTTTATAATTATTATTCAAAACATACTTCCTAAAAAAATTGAAAACTAAAAGGTAAGAGGATTTTAATATAATAAATATATATATTACCATATCAGTAAAAGGGGAAATATATATATCCGCATTTATTTAATAGTCTTCCTTTAAAGTTAAGCATACGTTATATCCACATTTGTTTAATAATCATCCTACTTTTTATATAGAATTTTGAAATATTTCTTAAAATTTGCATATAAAATTAAGTTTAAATAGATCTTTAAAAAATGTGTATATAAAGTTAAATTGTAACATGTATTATGCCTGTTTTACTTGAAAAATATAGTGGATGATTCAAAATGCATCCTAGTGAGAGAGATTGGTCTCCCTTCTACGCTGATGAATGATTGCGATATAAAAGAGTTAAGATGAAAGATGTGCTGATAAAAAAACTTAAAAATATAATACACTTTTTTGTATATTAACAGTAAATAACTTAATATTACATTTTAATTTGTAGGGGGTACGGCATATGATTCAACTACTGATATCAGCGTTATATTGTAATTCTTTTAACACCATAGCAACTAAATTACGAGATGAAAGTCATTCTAAATTAAATAAAGTGCTTCAGATTTTAATTAAATATTCAAAGAAAATATATCAAATAAAAATTTAATACAAAGAAAAGATTCTTCTTTTTTTTCTTTAAAGTATGACTTGTACCAAAAATGTACAATTATTATTTTGCCTCTTTCTTTAAGCTTTGTGGTTTAGCACATATTATATATATATATATAATAAAATAAATTCTGCAAGAGCATGTAGATAATTATCAACTATTACGGTAATAAATTTTGGTATAAAACAATATTTATTATTTTGCTAAGCCAGGCTTTCGATCAATAAATTATGTAACGGCAAATACTTCCTCGGTCGATTATATAATGGTATATAAATACTGAACTTCGGGTTTGAACCCAAATATAAATATATTAAAACTTTAATAAAGGTGGAATTCCACCTTTATTGTTAAATGGAGATTGCCTTGATAACAGTTTGAAATTATCATTTGTTAATGATATTGGGATTGTCTAAGTGTTGACTGTCTTTTAATGACTACTTACAACCCATTTAATCCTGAGCATTATTACATTTATTATTTAAGTAATATTTTGGGTGCAATTTGAAAATTATATTTGCAGTTTGTAATGTAATAATTGATTATTTATTAGTCTGCATTCAGAACAGGTTATATTTACCTACTTAAAGAGGTTTTATTTAAACTTCTTTGTATCAGTAATTTCAATCTCTGTGATCAAGTTGCAATCTTTAGTGTCTATATAAATATATTGAACCATTAATAAATATGGGATTTCACTTTCATTGTTAAATGGAGTTGCCTTGACAACAGTTTGAAATTGTTGATTGTTAATGATATTGGGGTTGTCTAAATGTTGACTGGCTTTTAATGAATATATATATGATATATGAAATCGATATGCATATATATTGAAAATCTTCCAGATATATAAATAAATATTGTCAATAAGAAGTTTGAATATAATTCCAATAATAAAACAGTTTTCATAATAATACTAACCAATATGATGATGATTAATATTTATAATTACAAGTGCTCTTAACAGTATTTTATTTATTTTAGGTTTTAATCAAAAAATAAACTCCAGGTGCCAAATCTTCTAAACAAAGTTTATTGAGAATAATAATGAAATAATGATCATCATCATTCCCAATTATTATCATGACACCCCATCATATTCTCTAGTGGTTCACACATTATTGCAAAACTGTGGATGATTTGTAACTAGCATATGTGTGTTGACTTTATAATATTTTAACAGAGTTAAAACTAACAAATAGATTGATAAAATAATTTAACAATTTATTAACAAAGCAAAAACATATATAAATTGGTTATATCTATGTAATAATGATTCCAAATGTAGATAAAAAATCAAGCACATCAGAACAATTAATATATTTTCAGTTTTTAAATCTATACTCCTGATTTCAAATATAAATATAAGATGAAAGCAATACAATAGTTAATATATTTTCAGTTTTAAGTGTATACTAATGATTTTAACTGCAGATATAAAATATAACATATCACAATAATTAATATATGTCAATATCTTACTGGTCAAAATATCAAAGGTCCTAAATCATGGGTTTTCATATATTGTTTTTCTTTTTTCTGTAATTAGGTTATCTTCAAAACTTCATTTGATAGTAGATTTATTCTCATGTGCTAGAAACTTGAATTGTAGTTACAGTGGTATGGTGATTTATAGCATGTAGAATATCAATAGGTCTTGGCAGTTTAATAGCATGGTTCATTTTCTTTCCTTTACTGGCATAACCATTATTTACTGGATCAGACTACATAACTATTGTCTTCTAACTGATGTCCTACTTGTTGCTTAGTCTTGCATGGTAAATAAGCCAATACTGAAAGAAAACATTATTAATGCTTCTGGTATAGGCTTTACAATTTTAATTAGTTCTAAAGTCTCTTCTCTTGCAGTGATTATTTCAATACATACAGCTTGCAATCTGGAATCAAAATAACTTTCTCTACATCAAAAATGAATGACTTTTGAATGATCCCTTTTTATACAATTCTGTTATCTTTCTATCTCTGTCTACTTCATTTGCTATCAATCAAACCATAATGTAGATCATTCGCATATGTTTTTGTTTCTGCCAGAACCAATCATAATATATTTTCTTATTCTTCTCTTTTACTTTCTTTGCATGTCTTCATATATATATATATATATTGCATATAATACTTCTTTCACATACACTTCAATGCAAACAAATTTTCTTAAAAAGCTTCATTTTCCTTACAGTTTCGACTATCCAGCAGTCTTCATCAGAGCTACAATATTTGGATAATATAAATACATAATCATCACTTCACATATATATATAAAAACATATATATATATATCCCCTACATACATATATAGATCCACATCACCCATAGATATATATATTAATTCCATATCTATATCTATATATACATATGCATATCTAAACATATACACATATCCTTTAAACATACATATATATATATACATACACCCATAGATATATAGATATATACAAATCCACATATACATCTATAAATACACATCCATATATATACACACTTTACATATAAATGACATATATATAAAAATATACAAAAATCTATCCAATACACCATTTTTTAAATTATAGTATTAAAATGATAAGATATAATAATAAAAGAAAATATTGGAAAATAAAAGAAGCAGTATTAATTAAGAGGATAAACCTAGTCTAAATAGGGATGGGGGGTTAAGAACCTTGTGTTGGTAGAGTTATTATTGGTTTTCTAGAATTATTAGTACTAAAAGATAAGTATATATATATATATATGCATGTGTATATGTGTGTATGGGAATATATAGAATATGAAAATAAAAATAAGTTTTGAAAATAATATTAGTTTGATAGGGTTATTAATAATAAAATATAATAATAATAAGTATGTTAAAAGTTATAATATGTGGATATAGGTAAAGGCTTGTAAATATTGTTAATAAATATAAAGGTTTGTAAGTTAATTTTTTAAATAGAATTATAAGTTTTATAAAAGTGATAACAGAGGGCATTGTTCTAAAGGGATAAAAAGGTAGAAAATTTGAAAAATAACCTGTTATTTTAAAGCAGAAAAGGTTTGATAAGGTACGTATTATTAAAAAGAAAAGTATAAATTAGTAATAAAAAGATAAAAGTTTTTTAAAAAATTAAAATTATAAATATTAAAATAAAAGAGATATATATATTAGATAATAATTAAACAAGATAGATAGTAAGAAATGATAAAGGAAAATTATAAAATAATATTGATAAAAAAATAATAAAAGAGTAATATTTAAAATAATTTTCTAATTTTTTTTTATAGAATTAAAAGTAAAAATAAAATAGTTTTTAAAATATAATAATTTAAAAAAATGGTGTATTGGATATATTTTTGTATATATATATATGTCATTTATATGTAAGGTGTGTGTGTATATATATATATATATAGATGTGAATTTATAGATGTATATGTGGATTTGTATATATATGTCTATGGGTGTATGTATATATATATATGTTTAAAGGATATATGTGTATATGTTTGGATATGCATATGTATTATAACAGTAGACAGGTTTATAAGGGAATTAAATAGCATCCGTCAACTGCTCTTGATACGTGTAATTCTTTAAATTGTCTTCAATATATTTAAATATAATATATGAGGAGTGATGTATATATATGTAAGGAAGATAGATGTTAAAAATGGAGACAAAAGATATAATTATTTGTTTCAGAATATTTTTAAAAATATGTTATAAAAAATTGAGATATACAGTTATATGCAAATATATAGTTTTTTTATTATTAACTGTTTCAAATGTACATTTTTAAAATCATATCTTTAATGAGGGTAATGAAAAGACTTTTCTGTATATACCTCTAAGTAATTCTTTGTTATTTGATACATTACTTAACCACTTAAAATTCTGAGAAAACTCTAAGTGAATGTACGGTGGACAAAAATAACAAAAAAAAATGTTAGAAGCATTCCAGAGAAAGAGAGATTGAAATACTGATAAACTTTTTGAGAAATCAAAAAAAAAAATTAATTAATTAGAATGTCTGAAAAAGTGATATATATATATTGTAACGATATATAATATGCCATTACATTATTTTAAAATTAAAATAAAAAGATCGTAAATAAAAATTGATTTATTAAAAAGAAAAAACTTAACTTAAAACTGAAATTTAAAAAGAGTTGTTTAACATATATATTTGCACTGATGGAAAACTTTAAAAGTAATTTTTTCTTTTTAAAATAAAAAGAGAGTATTTGAACATACTTTTTTTATAAATAAAAAAAAAAAGTAAAGAAAGTAACATAAATAAAAACGGAAACAGATATTAATTAATTCCTGTAATCTCAAAATGGAAATGATTGTTTTTTTTTAATTAATTAAATGATTGTTTTAAAGAAAAATAGCCCTTGGGGCACTTAAAATAATGCAAAAGTTCAGATAAGAGAAATAAAAAAGAATTAGCTTGACCAATGGAAGCACTAAGCCACAGCATGGACCAAAAAAGAGACTCTAGGATTAGTGATGACTCGCTCATTGAATCTGAAAATTTGCTGATAAGAGGCTAATAAAAATATAAAAGGCAAAATATGCTGACTATTAAGCTATATATGAATGGTAGCTGTATTGCAGATTTTGCAATGTAGGAGTTTGCAATAGATTTAATTTCTTGACAACCACCTGAGGCCTCCCTATGACAGTTATGGACCAAAAAAATGGCAAGTAGTGGCTTCATTTTAAAGAGAACAAGCAATCTAATAAGTGATCATGAAGATGACCTCTAAATCTGTAAAATCTGGAAAGTATAAACTTTTTTGCTTATCTAATGGAAACTTTTTCTAAATTTGCAATGAGTAACTAAAAATAAGTAATCAATCTGTAAAAAAAAAAAATATAAATAAATGGACTCTTATCTGACCAAGAATAGAACTCTAAATCAATTATTAATATTTATTTTATATAAGTTTGCTATTTTAATCATTTCCATTTTGTTATTAATATGTATTTTTGTATTTAACTAGGCTATTTATTTTTATTTGTTAACTAAAATGTGTATTAAATTTAAAGTTGGGTGTAGATGTCCTACAGATTCATTAATGTTTGTAGTTTTTTTTTGATATATATATATATATATATATATAATATATATATATATATATATATATATATATATATATATATATATATATATATATATATATATATATATATATATATATATATATATACTAGTACTAGACACCCCGCTTTATTTGAGTGTCCAAACATAGTTATTCATATATTTTTGGGGTTATTGTTGTCAATGTGGCACCTTATGGCTGAGTTCCATTAAGTTTAATTTTTATTGTAAATTTCTCAGCCATCTTCACTAATAACTTTATATTTTAATCATTTATGTTTATTTTTAATAAATTTGTTTATATTTATTTGTCTCATCATTAGGTCGATACTGGTGGAGGGATGCATGGTGTTTATATCAATGTAATGTAGCTATGTTTAGCACACAAGGCAACATGCCCAACTGAATGCATGACCCAAGGTGTAACACTTTTTGTATTGTAATGTACATATACGTATTTCCTGCAACATTGACCATTTATAAAAAGCTCTAAGTAGGGACTATAAATCCCATAGATAGACTGCTCTCCCCATATGTATCATTTCTCTCTTTAATTATTTTTATATACATGATTCCTTCAACTGACCAACACACAACATTCTTGTACTGATGAGGATCTGTCCTTCAAACAATATCATTGTCAGATGCATATTCCTGTCAGCATTCTCTTTATGCTGCATCCTCACATTGTCAGTTGGGCAAACAATACATCTGAAGTATGTTGGGTTGTTCATAAAATTTTAGTCTTAGATTGAGGATTGTTTTTGAAAAGTTTTTTAACCAGTAATCTATAAAATCTTCATTCATACTTAATTACTCCTAAAAATAAAATTTATTAAAAATGTCCATCTATGCAAACTTTCTTAAACAATAATTGTAAACCAAAAAATAATAAACCAATTTAAAAATTAATAGTAATTGCCCAAATTTATTCCTCAATTTTAAATATTTATATATATGCATTAATAATTTTTTTTGTGTGTTATTACTGGTAGTGACTTATTTTATTTCCTTAATATTAAACATATTCTGCCTCTCTAAGAGCTAGCGGTATAAGCTTTCAACAGTCAAAATAAAATAATATAAAATTAAGACCCTAGAAAGCATTCATGCCCACCATATAAATTTTCCAAAATTTCAAAATGGCCTGGTGTGCCTCTTGTATGGCAGATATGGTAAGACTCCAACCATCTGATACTCCCTGACCATTATATTAGGTTTGAAGATTTGTTATCACAATCTAAACTGACAGTGAGCCTGTGTGGAAGATAGCATTCTGAACAACTAATGAATCCCCATCCAGCAATGAACAGGCATATTTGATATCATTTATCTTTTTCACATGTATGGTCCTCAAAATATCAATCTGTATAAAATGGACGAATACAGCTGTAGCTGAAAGTCAGTCTGAGTCTATGATTTTGGTGACTACATTTTATTTGGTATAAGTAATATACATGTATTTAAAATAATACATATTCAACCTGTATTCTGCCCATGCATTCCCCATCTGTGTAAATAAATGAAAAATATTATGGTCTAATGATATAGTTATCATTGACTTAAGCTCAAAAATATTACGTATTAATAATACTGACATCATCAATGGTTTTATTATTTCATCTTCAGATTTTCAAAGGTATTATGCTCGAAGAGTTGGAATGTGATGATTCAGACTTGTCTATTAATGTTTGAGATTTGATATCTTAATATGGTGTCGACAGTGATTGTATATATCAGTGGATGATAGTGATCTTGATCAACAATTGGTACTTGTTCAGCAAGAACCCATATATTGACGATAATATCTATTCGATAAATGCATGGCTGCATTTGTTATATAAGATGGATTTAAAAGCTTTGGGTAGTAGAAATTCTAGTTTCTTACAATTATATTAAGTTTGGTATAGACAATATATTGTAATTTAAATATTTTATATTGTACTGAAGCACCAGTGATCATACAACTTTGAACCCAAATCTGAACACAAATACCTTGAGTCCAACTGCCATGAGATGCATATGAGGAACCTTCATGAACTCTGCCTTTTGTGCCCAGCTTCCAGATTCAATTACTTATGAACAGAAACTCTGGATGACACAGGATTATTTAATTGTATTTCCAGATGACATCACCCATCGGAGAAACAAAGAGACTCAAGGAAAATCTCATGTAAGTGCATTACACATACAGTAAAGACAAATATATAATCTTCAACATTAGTGAGATCTTATAAATTTCCACTTTCCAAGGATACTAATACTTTAATAATTATATCTTAAAAATTAACTAAATCCCAATTAAGGAGCAAAATAAATTGCAATGATCAAAGATAAAGCTTTATTTTATATTATTATATTATCACATAAATATATATAGTGAAAACAGAGATTCGTATTCGAATCTCACAAGCCCACTTTTTTTCTGTCGTCTCACTGACCGGTCTATCCCACCCAAATTTAAACTTTTGATATCGAATTGTGTGTGTAAATAACATGAAAATGTATTAATATATGTAGAACTCAATGATGTGCACGCAATATCTCAAATTAAACGAAATAAATACGGATAAAACAATGCAATTAGATTCCTTCAAGCTAAATAAACTTTGTGTAATATTAATCATTTATTTTGAATTTTATAAAGTTCGTATTTGTTGCTTGTTTAAACTTCTATAAATAATAATTCTTAACAAAATCTGATGCATAATTACCAAAGTTAAATAATTTTATTCCTTCTTTTGTCTTTGAAAATTTAAAAGCACTGTCAGTGATAGACAATAAACTAGCTCATATGCAACCCTAGAAAAATGTAATTGTTCTAATGTAAAGAAACACACAATAGACAGCAAATTTTCCTTCTAATTAAAAACCAGTGAGCATTGATTATCCTGAGGGCAAGATAAATAAAACCTAAAAATATCTCAAGAGAAAATTAAAAGATTTCAAGATAAGAAAAGGAGGCCATCTTAGACTTGCTAAAGATT